>MKYO02029244.1:130025-146935 GCA_002013955.2 Citrus medica
TTTTTTTTTTAAAAAAAAGTTTGGAGAAAAATTTGCATGAACCTCGGTCTTCTAAAAAAATCGTTAATTTGTATCAAAACGGGAACATATAGGGTTTTGGTTGTCATATATGAAGAGGGTGAAATGAATATGTGTACCCAAATGCACATGGATTTTTGAGAGCAAATTAAGAAGTCAAGTTGCTATGAACCACTTCTTATTCATTGATCATATCATATACGCATGAAATAAAATATGTACTATGGTCTATCAAGATTTGGATGTATCATACCAAGTGTGCCCTATAATAATACCTCTCTAGCTCCGCCGCAACTAAGTAATCATATATTATATATTTTGGGTGTTCCCATGCATGAACCGCATCAATGTACAAGGCTTTAATATCTATTTGTAGTAGTCCCCCCCAAAAAAAAATAAACTCACTTTAAAGGTTTGAAAAACGTGTAATGGAGTATCATCCTTTTGCAAATGTTAAGCTGCATTTGGTAATATATATCAAAATAAATTTTAGCTTCCCCACCAAAACAAAAAAAAAAAAAACAAAAAATTGCCCCCTAGTTGTGAGAGTTTTTGTTGTCATGCTTAGAGTTTATTTTTGAGTGGTACTATTAGCACCTACCTCTTTCAAAATCAAATAAAATAAAATCTCTCTCTCTTTCTCTTTGATTTTTGTGACAAATTATCCTTCTAATTAAAACTTAAAAGAGGTGTCGCCTGTAGCTCTATTTTTATTTATTTATTAGTTGATGTTTTAAAAACCAACTTTAAAATCAAATAAAATAAAATCTCTCTCTCTTTCTCTTTGATTTTTCTGACAAATTATCCTTCTAATTACAACTTAAAAGAGGTGTCGCCTGTAGCTCTATTTTTATTTATTTATTTTTAATGAAGATTTGTATGGTCAAACAAAGCTAGAGAATAAGTAAATATAGGCCTGGCAAAGCAAAATAAAAATAAAAATGTTAGTATTAGAAATAAATTATGACTTTTTTTTACAAACTACACCTTAAAATTAGTTATATTAATAAGTTGACCTTTATTAGTTGATGTTTTAAAAACCAACTTTAAAATCAAATAAAATGAAGCCTTACTGGATTGATGTGCAGTGGTATAAGAAGTGTTATAGCTTCGGTCGATTTTTAAATATTTAGAAGTATTAATAATACTTCTATTTAATTGTCAAAAAAATCACACGCGTCGAACACAAAGCACAAGTCGTCTTTTTACTTGTATGAATAAAGGGTCGAAAGGTACATCAAGGAGTTGTTAAAACTATTTATATAATTGTAAAATATTGTGGGGGGAATTATTAATAAAATGTTTTTTTTTCCTTTTTCTCGATTTTCTTTGAAGTTGATCATTTCTTCGAGCAACTTTAATGGCTAGTGGGGTCAATCCATGTTCAATCTTAGCTGCTAAAGAAACCCCATTTTATTATATAGCCCATAAAATAAGGAATTAAAACGTTTCTATTTTTAATTTTGCTCCAACGGCTTACGAATTGGCGACAAGAGTCGTTGAGCCAAATTTTATTATTTTACACTACAATTGTGGGGTTGAATTGCAAAGGTGATGGGGGGGAAACCATGGTGATTTCTGTCACTCTTTCCGTTAAAGTCATTGAATTATATATATATATATATATATATAAATGGTGGAAGTGGAAGATATGTGATACTAACACGCATGAGATATATATATATATATATATGCTTATAATCAATTGTATATATATTGCGTGAAGCGAAATCCATACTTGTAAGATTATGTTTTATTCTTTAATTTCATTTTTTGAAACAAGTCAAAGTATTTTTAATAAGTGAATGATTTAAAACAATATTTATGCCTTTAATTAAAACTCTACAAGGCATAGATAATTGTGAAGACTAGTAGCTAGATGGGGCTCCTCCACACCAAAATTTGGGATCAAAAATATAATTCTCAATTGAATAGCTGGCCTCCTACGACAACACGTACGTCGGCCTTGAGAACCACAGAGCTTAATATTGTTTGAAAATGAGCATTGAGAGATTGCTTTGAGAGCAGGGACTATCAAAGTTTGAGAAGTTGAAAGAGAGAGATTGGGAAAAATGGATAGGATCGTAGTGAGGCTCCGGCTCAGGCTCACAAATATCATCGCTTGTTACATGGGAAATGCATGGGAATTTTTCTTTTCTTTTCTTTTCTTTTTTTTTCTTTTTTCTTCTCAATATGTGTGCAATAAATTAAATTTGTTTTAGACCCCATTAGAAAATAACTTTTTGGGAAGACAATTTAATACACAATAGATTGCAACAAAATTAAACGCGTTCTTGTTTTTTCGTGCATTTTAGGTTCCAAGTGGATGCATGCATGAATGTATATGAAGCAGATTTATTTGTGATATATCTATCAACCCCCACTAATTTTAGTAAATTATTCATCGAATGTTAACTTGAATAATTGTCACTCGTAATCATTTCTTGAAGCTCAACCTTAATAAGTGGATGCATGCAATACTAATTATATAACAGTTTTAGTTTTCACTATCTAAAAACAATAATAATACCCATACAAAATTCATGTAAAGTTATTACCTGAGTGATGGGATGATAACTATGTGATATGTTATAGACTTTTAATATCCATTTGAGTGGGAGAAAAACTTATTATATGATTAATTTTATAACAATAATATTATTCGTTAAAAAATGAATAAAGACACACGGACAAAGTAACTTTAATTAATCTTTATCCTTTTTAATATAATTGTTATATTATAATACATTGATGTTACAATAAGGTATGATAATTAAATTCATAGGTTAGTCCTTTTATAAAAAGAAAAAAAAAGTTTAGTTTTAGGGACTTTGAGTGTTGAATATAATTCATAAATTCGTGACAATCTGAATCATATAATTCTTATGTATAAATGTAAAGAAAAGGAAAATTAGTAGTCATCCATCTTCAAACTGTTATGATGTTAAATATACTACTACACTTTCTAATTGTATCACATTTTAATTTTAAGATTGATATTATTCATCCACCAAACCATTAGCTTCCGCTAAAAATTAATAGAGTTGTAACAAATTGATCATTTTACCCTTGAAAATCAATTTAACGTAAAAAAAAAAAACATATGGAAGTTATCAACAATATATCTTAAGTTTATCACGTTATCAAAAATACTGTAAAAGTTCGAATTTGTTTGATTTTCCACGCTAAGTTTGTAATTTGTATCAATTGTTCACCAAAACATTAACACTATTAGAATATTTAACAATATTGATGTAAAGTGGCCATTTTTACCCTTGAATTCAAGCGCATTTTTGACTTTGCACTATAAATAATAAAATAATTTTTTTAAAAAATATGAAATCATAAGGTTTGGATTTTTTGGGTGTTATGAATTACAATTTAGGGTATTTTGTGGATTTTAGTTTGATTATGTAAATTTGTGAAGATAATTGAGAAAGCGAATTATATTTTTTTTTAATTAAGGAAAAAATAGAGTTTAAGTGTATTCAATTAAATATTAGTTATGAAAATATTTTTTTAATATATTTTAAACATTATTTTTTAAATATTTAGCATTTTAAATGTCTAGATCACCCTTGTAACGTCATTAATTAGATTAGAAATGACAGTTAACGTTTTGGTAAATGAGTGATACCTATTATAAACTTAGGATAGAAAATAAAAAAATTCAATTTTTGTAGTATTTTTTACAACAAAATAAACTGAAAGTGGAAGATTGATAATTTTTTTTATTTTTATGTTTTAAACTATTATTATTTTTAATATTTAGCATGTAAATGTCTAGATCACTCTTGTGACATCATTAATTATATTATAAATGGCAATTAACGTTTTGGTGAACGAGTGACACATATTATAAACTTAGGGTAGAAAATTAAAAATTTTAATTTTTGTAGTATTTTTTACAACAAGATAAACTGGAAGTGGAAGATTGATATTTTTTTTTACTTTTTTTATAAACATATTAATTATCTAAATTATTCTTATGGTATCGTCATTTAAAAGTATAATAATATTTTTTTAATAACAAGAAAATTTATGAGTGGATGGTAAATAATAATTTTCCTAAAAAATAACCACTTAATAAAAGATTAAAGACAAAAAAATCTAGGAGGGGAATGAATGAATGAATCTAGAACAGTAAATAGAAAGAATTAAATTAAAGCTGCAAAGCGCCACCAGATATCAATAATTAAAAAAGAAAAAATTCCCCATAACAATGAGAGGGATGGAATTGGAATTTTCGAAAGAGAAGCGGGTAAAATACAATTTCCCACGGCGGTGATGACTGATAAATTGTCAACAGCATGACTGCAAGATATTTGTCGTGTAGCGAGGCGTAAATGAATTGTGTGTTTTTTTTTTGAGAACTTTCAAGAAACAAAATGTCCAAAACAGACATTTCGATTAAAAAAAAAATAACAAAAAATCAGGAATAAAGAAAGCCGAGAAAATGAAAGGTTTTTTGTAGGGTAGGTGCAAGATAGGACAGCTTTGTATTTTCTTTAAATTTTCAAAAAAAAAATTTTTTAAAAAAAACGCAAACACAAACGAGATTAGCTCTAATCAAATGCATTAAGCCATCAACATTAACTCACCTTTCATAAATGAGAAAGAGGTTTTTTTTTTTCTTCTTTTTCTCTTACTTGTTTAACTTTAAACAAATTACAAACATTTTCTTTAATTTTTTTTTGACAATTTTGCTTTTTGGGTGGAGATGTGAGAGAAGGAGAACCTGATGCCCTTTTGATGTGTTAGTGGGTGGTGCTGTTTTTCTCTCTAAAAACAACACACACACACATAGCACACACACTCTCTCTCTTTCTTTCATTTTCTCTTTCTCTCTTCATTTTCATTTCTATTTCCATTTCTTCTTCTTCTTCTTCTTCTTTATTTTCTCCTCAAAAAAATCATCCCTTCAAAACAACATCAAAAGGTTTGTGTGCTGTGTTATTGTTCTTATTATTATTGTTGCTGAAGTTTCATTCTTTTTCCTTCTGGGTTTGTTTTGTTTTGTTTGTTATTTTTTTTTTCTAAGGGATCGGTTTCTTCCTTCCATGAAGCTTCTTTTGAGTTGTGATTTCATGATCTTTGCTTCAAGCAAGTCTTCTGTCTTTACCGAAACAACGGGTCAAAAATATCAAAATCTAAGTCTTTTGGTCATGCGTTTATACTTTGTACTGCTTACTACTCCTCTAGATTTCTTCTTTTGGGATCAGTTTTTTAACTATTCACTTCCTTGATTTGTGCCTGAAAATTCAAGTCTTTTTAACTTGTAAGCCATAAAATTTCTCTTTTGGTAGTCTTTAACTCAGCTTATACTCACTTTCCTGTCTTATTTTATTTTATTTTTCTCCCGATGGGTTGCTGCAACACTTAATCTTACCTTTGCATCTTTATCTAGTTATTGCCGTATGATTTAAAAATTTTCCAAGATTTGATTTTTGAGTTTATGATAGTGGGTTATGGTATCTCCAAGTTTTGATTTTGAAAACTTTTTCTGGGTTTGTCCACATAAAATAATAATGCTCTTTTTTGCTTGTGGGGGTGTTTTGTTGTTATGTTATTTGCTTGATCAAATCAAAACATTGAAGATAGCTTCAAATTTACTCATTAATCTCCCCATCACATAAAATAACATCCATATATGGAAAGCTCTAGTCTTTAGAATAATCTCCTTCTGGGTCTCATGATCTTATTATCATTTTTGTGTATTTCTTTCAGGTTAAATGGATGAAGATTCAAGTGGGGTTGTTGTTTAATTGTTCTTGTTTCTGAAACTACTGCTGACGGTGGTGGGGTTTGGAGTTTTTTTTTTTTTTTGGGTCGCTAAGGCTGCATAAATAATAGAAAGAGAGAAAGAGATAAAATTTTCAAAAGAGTGATAATAAAGAAGAGGTCAAGTGTTCCTTTTCCTTTCTATATGCTGAAGGCTAAGAAGAGCAGTAGCAGTATAAAAAGAAGAAGACGAAGAGGAGGAGGAGCAGCTTGTGACTGTTGCAACAACAGCACAAGAAGTGTGAAGCTTTTCTTCAGATGTTATCCGTTGAAAAAACTCCATCAGATCCGTCATGTTCTTGTCAATTTCCTCAACTAAATGCTACTTGTAACAGTGATGACAAAGCTTCTCCTAAAGTAGTAGTAGATCTGCTAAACACACAAACCCATGATCATGATCATCATCATCTTCCCAAATTCTCTATAAGGTAAAAACAATTTTATTAATCATTTTAATAATCTCTTGATTGTATTCAATGAATAGTGAACAGTGTCAATAATAATAATAGTACTTGCATACATCTTTAAAAGATTATGCTAATATCTGATGCTTAATTTCTTCTTGGGTCAGATCCAGAGTTTTTACAAGTAGCTTTTGGTTCAGTTTCGACATGGGGCCTAACTCAAATCTTGTCTCTATTTTGGTCTTTTGGGGAGGGGGAGTGGAAGGAGATCTTTTGCTTTGATCATAAACTTATGCACGGCTCTTATCCAACCCAGCCAGCTCTAAGCTTCTAGTTTGCGTCTAAATTTGTGTAAAGAATAAATCTTTTTTGTTAAACATTTTATTTGCTCTTGATGTTATTGCTTTGTGATTTCATGTCATCTTGCTACATGTGATCCTATTTGGGTCGCAGCCACCTGGGTTAGCTTACCATATCATTCCAACATATTTGAAACTTCTGTTTAAGTTAACTAGATCCTCGAATCTGGGTATTTCTTGGATGTTTCTCTTTCAAATTCCGTGGTCCATGTGTTGCTGTCATCGGCTGACATATGATATAAGGGTCTTATAGGTTCTATATTCCAGATAATCTTATAAAGTTTATTGTTGATGATTTGAGCTGACGGTGTCTTTCATATTTGATCAGAGTTACTAACCATTCACAACTGTTTGAACTGTAGAGATTATGTGTTCACCTCCCGGAGCAAAGATATCAAGAAGAATTGGCCTTTCTCTCTGAAGAATTTGCAACTTTGTTTGAAACATGGTGTGAAGGAAGTATTGCCACCATTTCAGACTCATAGTGCAGTGAAGACTCAATCTTTTAGGAGATGTGCGGTTGAAACTGAGAAGAAAAGTGTAGCCAATTTTGATGTGGAGCCTTCTGAGCCCAACAATAAAGAAGTCCTAGACTCATCTGGTAATGCTCAATTGAATGACAAACTAGAAAATGCTTGCCTAGACACGAGTTCATGTCGATCACCAGGAGAAAACGAATTTCCATCTACCACAACAAGTGTTTCTCATTCTGAAATAGAGTCTGTTCCTACTAAAAGACCATCTAGTTCATCGCTAGAAACTGATCCTTTATTGGAAGCCTCCGCCTCGGCCTCAGCCACAGCTGAAGTTAGAGCTGCAGGTCATCCTACCACTCGTCCCCCGGGCAAAAAGTGCAGATTGATAGTAAAATTCGGTGGCAATTCCGATCGTAGTTCAACTGAAGATATTGCTTCGAATTCTACTGCTGTATCAGAAACAATGGCTTCAAAAGTTTGCCCTGTTTGCAAGACATTCACGTCCTCATCAAACACCACTTTGAATGCACATATTGATCAGTGCCTTTCTGCTGAATCAACTCCTAAGTGGACTGCAGATTCTAGACCTACAAGGCATAGAATCAAGCCAAGGAAGACTAGACTGATGGTGGATATATATGCTACTGCCAAACATTGCACATTAGAAGAGCTTGATAGAAGAAATGGCACAAGCTGGGCTACAGTTTCGAGCTTGCCTACTCAGGATACCGAGAAGCATGAGATGCCAGCTGAATGGAAAAGGCCAAGGGTGTCACAGGTACATCCTGAGGATGCTGGTGATGTAGGTGAAGTTTATATCGATGCCAATGGCACTAAAGTTCGTATTTTATCCAAGCCTAATGATGCTGCTGTGGCATCGAAAGAATTAGAGCATTTTCAACCGAAGAATCCCTTGAAAGGATGTAAAGGAAGCAAATTCTTTTCCAAAAAGAAGAAGCGCCATGCCAGAAAACAACTCAAGTATCTCAAACTTGCTCCTCAAAGCAGAAAATTTTTCTCTCACAAAGCCCGTGCTTCTCAGGTACTCTACTTTGATAGTTTCTACTAGGATATCTAAGCATTTCTTTTTCCTCTTTCCATCTTTTTATTTTTATTTTTTAAATCTAATATATGACAAATAAAAGTGAAAATATGTTACATGATATCAGTCATGTAACTGGATCCATGTGCGTGATACTTATATGCCAGATTGACAAAATGTTTAAAATATCATTAACAAAAGCCACTATGTGATCATTTCTACTTCTTGTAACACATTCTGCACTTCATCACAAATTTAAGTTGGAGATTTGTGACGAATCTGGTACTTTGAAATTTAGCCACATATGCTTGTCAAATTTTTTGAACAGATATGTGGGGGTCAAGAAGGAGATTATGGGGTGGAAGAAGGTAACAAGAAGGAGAAACATCAGAGACAGAAGCAAACCAAATCTGGTGATTCTGGAGCTTTGAGACAATGGGTTTGCTCAAAACGAACAGGTCTTACAAAGAAGGTTAACAATCAAGATAACCGTAAAGCTTTCAGATGTAAATGGCATTTACCTCAGGAGTTGCTGATAGATAGTGAGCGGTCAAGTTTAGGTGAATCTCTGACAGTGGGGAATCATATTGAAAAATATGGTAATTTGTCTGAGAATCTGCCGTCTTCTCCTGGAACTAGTGTGAGGGGGGAGAAGCCATTTTACGAAGTGCAAGTTAGTGACAAGTCTGGGAGAAAGAAAGTAGGATGCCCATCATTTGGAGCCAAGGTCAGTGATAATACGGAGAGGTCTCGTCTGCCAATGAAGCAAAATAGCCATTTGAACCGAGACAATCCTATTATTCATGACTGTCGTACATCTGATGCATCTTCTTTGACCAATAAGAGAGCAAGTGTTCCTGGAGGTCTGGTTGATATCCCACCCAGTGGTAGCACAACACCGTGTATGAATTCACAAGTATTCGCATCAACATCGATAAGAGTGATATCGAGGAAAACTAGGTCAACTGTGTTTAAATCCAACCCTAATAGGGAGAAGAAATTTTTGGCTGGAAAGATGACTCGATTGGAGCTTATTAGAAATGTAGATGAAGAGGTAGCAGCTTGGGGTTCAGAGGTTGGTCAACAATATGCATTAAACTGCATGGGTGGAACAAAAGAGATTAATGACGAAACACCTTTTGGAAAAAGTATTTTACGTGGAATGATACAAGATAGAGGAGCAATGAGTACTGAAGGAGAGGAAATCATGGCTTTGGAGAGTTCGGAACAAGCACCCCAGTTTTATGGCCATGACGATGGAGAAAACACAGATGCTTCAGCTAGAGCTGGTGATGATGTTATAGACAAGGTCGATGTCCTTGAATGTGTTGAGGATGCAGTTGCTACTGTGGATACTAAGTTCGAACAGCTGAGTGATCGTTCCAGGACCCGTTCGAATTCTTTTGAGGACTATAATGGGATACTATGTGGAGGTGAAGCACTGACAGGCCCGACTGAGCCCAGCTTTGTTGATGGACAAGAGATGTATAGTTCTGATGAAGCAGGCAATGGGATAATTGGGCAAAATGATCAAATGGGACCAGGTTTGGATTCTGATATTGGGGAAGGAAATTCCTTTCCTGAGGTTGATCCCATTCCAATTCCGGGACCACCAGGTTCATTTTTACCCAGTCCTAGGGACATGGGATCTGATGATTTTCAAGGGAACTCATCACTAACCACAAGCCGTGTTCAATCTTCTCAAGATCAGCTTGATTTGGTAGATGGAGATACGTCAGATTCACCAATTTCTGTGGCATCAACTGTCTCTAATTCCACTGCAGTTAGGTCTGACTTCAGTCCATTATCATCTGCGGTCCATGCAGTTCAAGACAAGTTGAAGCCAGGCTTATCGAGTGGTGGTGCTGAACCATTGGTTGAAAATGCAGCTGTGGTTGCTCAGACAGGTACAGGAGCAGAAAGATCGTATTTTGATGGGGAGAAGTTTAAAGTCAATAAGATCTCTATTGAAAAGAGAACTTCCAGTTTCAAGAATGATGGTCAGCCATGCTGTTGCCAACGGAAGGAGAGAATATCTCAGGATGTTGCTCAGAAATATCAAGAATCACAATTATTAAAACGACGAACAATGACTTCAGTGACGTTGCCTGCCATTGTGAAGCAGAATGTGAAACCCAACAATTTGGATGTGAGACCTGAAATATTCTCCCTCGGCAGTTGTCCAAATTTTGTATCTGAAAAGATTGTTCCCCCCACCATGAAGTCCTCTGCCAGTCCCATTAGTGTAAAGGGATCTCCTGAAACTGGTGTGAAGTTTTCAGGTCACGGTGATTGTGATTCTCCTAGTCCATCAACTCCTAATCCTGTGCTCAGGCTTATGGGGAAGAACTTAATGGTGGTCAATAAAGAGGAAGATGCATCTGTGCCTCTTGGGCAGTCCCAACCTTGTGCCCAGAACAGCCATTTAATTTCTCAGTTGCCAACATCGTCTCGATTCTCTCCTGGAAGTATGCAAAATCAGGACTGCCATTACTTCCCACAAATGGGTTCTCAAGGTCCTGTGATCTTCAGTCATAATCCATATGATGCAGCGGGCCAATCTTTTGATGCCAGATTGCCTAGCAGTTTTAGAAACCAGACTAATCCAAGGACACCACAGACATCTGCACAAGTTCCATCAGGCCTGTTTCCCAACCAGCATGTAAATGGTGGTTTTACTGCTCCAATGGAGCCTCACATGTATGGAGATGCTTACAGTTTATCAAGTAGACATGATCGACTGAAGTTCAGACAGAGTGAAACATCCTCATATGTTATGGGGAATGTAGTAACAAGTCTTGACCGTCCACATAAGAGTGCAGATTGCGGTGCTTCCCAAAAAGAAATCATTGTCATTGATGATATTCCTGAAAGTGAAGCCAATGTGTCTGCTGATGTAACAAAATATTCCGAGGGCTTGAGGGCAAGTCAACTGATGTCATCTGGAATTTCAATTCCAAAAGCTCCCAATTTCAATCCAAGGCATGTGAATCATTTCTCTTGTTATCAGGCACGAGATCATCCCCCAGTCTTAGGCGAATCGCCTGCGGTGCACAACAGCAACTTCTCTGCAATCCCCAAGCTACCCAATGCAAGTCCTGTTAGATGGGTTTGTACTCAAGAAGGCTCTACTGTGCTGCAACGGGGTCCTTTTGCAACTGCTCCACCGACGGCAAGTCATGTAAGATCTGGCCCATATTATTCTCCAAGCTTGTCATAGTCAGGAGCGTGACTTGAGATTGGCAATTTTCACATGGTCCATGCAGTATCAACGGATGGCCAGAAAAACGAATTAGACGGCAAGTCATGTAAGATCTGGCCCATATTATTCTCCAAGCTTGTCATAGTCAGGAGCGTGACTTGAGATTGGCAAATTTTCACATGGTCCATGCAGTATCAACGGATGGCCAGAAAAACGAATTGGGACTGCAGAAATTATGGGGGATCTCATTAAAGACAGTCTGCATGGGTTCATCGGCTAAGATCTTGAATAGAGTTTGTATTTATATTTCAAGTTACTAAATGTTGGCTCAACGTTATGCTGTTTTCTGAGGATTTTCTGCTTAGGCAAAAAACTCAAAAGCCTTCCAGGAACTAGCAAGTGTATAAGGAATCTTTGAATAATAGTTTATGATGAGAACGACTCAATGCCAATGGAGTTAAATGTACCTATAAAGAAATTTTCTTCTTGTTCTTTCCATTTCTATATTTTGTTATTAGAGAGCTGCTCTTTTTACCGTGTGCCATAGCATCCATTGATCTAGTAATACGCCTTATGAAAAGTCTAAAATCAAATGACCTGTGAATTGTAGTTAATTCATGTTTTCAACAGCTGGTCTCATTTTTTCTCCCCCATCTGTACTCGCAGAATTAAAATACCAGAAAAGATGACAATGGTATACAAACTCCATCCGTGATGGTATGGATATTGCAAGATTACTACGAATAATTAGTACTCAAGGACTAATTGGAGGATCAGCTCAAAAACTTTCAAAATTTCAATATTTCATGGAGATCATATCATCGATATTTTCGGGTAATTTTATTGTAAATCATAGGCTTATTATATCATTAGCACATGTGATGTGCGGTTGTTGGTTAGACGAGTAGAGTAGAGAGATAGATGGGGGCATTGTACTTGCAGCGCGCAGTAGCCAGTTAATTTGTAAGAATCTTTGCATGCATGGTGTGTCATTAATAATTGTTCAGATGCAAAGGCCCTGCTACCTGCCTCTCCCAGCAGGGAATGCATGCGATTCGTACACCAAAGCCCAGAAGATGATGATCGATCTCATGGCTGACTTGAATTAGACCACATAAAATTACGTTATTAAGTGAGCTGTCAACCGATGAGCTCCCTAATAGCCGTCAAATATTTGTTGCATGATGAACAAGAATTCATTTTCTAATCTTCGCCAGAAATTAAATTAATGTGGGACACAAACAGGAAAATATAGCAAAAGATGTGTAGGACCCCGACCCCAGCAACGAGGAAGTGAAAAAAAAAAAAAAACACTGAAAGTTGCTGTAGGTTTTGTGGTCATTAGGCTAAAAAGCAAGGCTACTGGAAGCTCTGCCAAAACGACCATGAAAGAAATATAGCCGTTACTGCAGAGAGAAAAAGGTAAGCTAAGCTAGGGTATGTCCTGCTAATCATAATTCATTAAAAAGAGTACGAACAAGAGAAGGTGATGAATGATGATGATTTTCGGAGAGAGAGAGAGAGAGAGAGAGAGAAAGCAAGGTCAAGGTCAAAGGAATAATGCCCAAATTAAAAACATAGTGGCACAAAACAACAAAACAAGAGAATGGCCGTTTGCTTTGCTTAGAGCCTCACACATTATTTACTAAAATCTAGGGCTTAGTTAGCTTGGCTTGGCTTAGTTTAGTTTAGTGGCACTCACTATTTAGCTTGCATGCACACACACGCGCACATTCTGCTTTTTTGTGTCTTTTGAAAATAATTTTGATGAGTTCGGCTACGGTACAACGGTGATATAGTATTATTATTATATTTAGTTGTTAGATTCACATAGATGAATGAATCTAATAAGATCCAACTATTGGGTGATACCGTTACACCATTGGGTGATACCGTTACACCGTAACTTTCTCTCAATTTTGATTCACTTTTTCTATGGTATTGGTTTGGGTTCTGGTCTCATTGCCAACTTGAGATGGGGGGGTGTTTGAGAAACGTAATGTAACGTGGGATGTGCGTTTTGCATGGTGAAAGCTGGACACCTTAACAAGTCTTTACAAAGACGAATCGCTCTGTTTTTTTTTTTTTTTTTGGTTGGGGGGAATTTGTGGGCCATTCCTTGTCTTTCTCGTCATCTTTGCCCCCAAACCCACTTCCACTTTACTCTTGCTTTCTTTTCTTTCTATTTGCTTTTGAAAAAACATTAGAAAATTTTACAAAGTTGTGTTGCCCAAGGAAAGAAACCAACCTCCCCTCAAGCAAGAATCTATCTTCAAGCCCTTAATTATTCTAACCTTGACCAATCTTTGTTTTTTTTTTTTTAATCCTTTCTTCCTTCAGTAATATAATATAGTGTTATTGATTTGTTAACTTTTTCGGGGTGAGTATGAGTTGGGTTGAGAAGAATTCAATTTAAATTAATTAAATAAATATGTCCAATCCAACTTTTAAATTATTAAGTTGGATTGGGTTACATTGATTGAGTTGGTAAAAATAAAATAAAAATTAAATATAAAAAAATTAGAAAAAACTATTTGATATTTAGAATTAATTCAAATAAGAATAGGACATATTAATTCTCTATTATGACATTAAATGTTATTCATTATACTCAACAATCGATTTGTAAACAAAGAAACAAAATAAAGATTTGTACAAAAGAAGAAAGAAGAAAAAGTTCTGATGTAATGTTTGAAAATTTATCAAATTACTTTTAGTAAAAATTTGGGTTTAATTTTTAAATTTTGAATCAAGGGAATTCAATCAATGTCAAGTTTAAATAAAAGAAATTGAAAAAGAAAAAGTAAGGTTGACAGTTGACATTAATTTTATCATGATTTTTATTATTTTTGGATTGGTTGGGTTATATGTGAACCCAACCCAATTCAAACATTAATTGGGTTAAAAAAAAATTGATCCAATCAACTCATTATAACATAATTAACTCATCTAAATTTAATTACATTAGGTTGAATAAGATTTGTGCTGAGTGGTTAGAACTTTGCCCTTACAATTGTGAGGACATGAGTTCGAGGCCCATAATATATTATGAGGGTTTAATTTCATTCTTCAATTTGAGTAAATATAATTTTTTCTTTTTAAAAATGTGAGTGGAGTATATGTACCTCAAATATTAGAGAAGAGAAAAATCTAGACAGTGTTATATAAGATTTGTAAATTTAGTTTCATTTGAAATTTTAGTGGAGTATGCGTCCCTCAAATATTAGAGAGGAGAAAAAATAAAAATTAGGTAATACTATTTAAAATTTGTAAATCTAGTATCAGTAATTGTCTGATTGTAAATATTAATATAGTAATCTAATGAAATATGAGTTGTAATATGAGTAATAGTCTCATATAAATTTTTTTTAAAAAAATAGACTTGTCCACCCCTACCCAAAACGCTCTTTTAATTTAACTTTATATTGAATTATCAAGACCTTGCCATTAAGCTATACGGTTTCGCCAGTAATACATATATAAGGATATTATTTAAAATGCATCAGGTGATCAGAAGAAAGTATCAAGTGCATTATGTATTCATTTTTTTGTTCTTATTGCTCATCTCCATTACCAAAAAAAATGACTTAATCAATGCTTGAGATTTTGATTACGGAATTGTACTTAATTTGTTAAGAGAGGAAAACAGACACATTCTTCTAAGGACATTTTTTGTCCACAACATAGGTGTTTTTAGCTTGTAAAAACAAGAGAAATGAGAAGTTGACTGCTTAAGAAATCACCCCATATATATTTTCACTGTTCCTGTAAATTTCCCAAAAGTTTTACCTTTGGAAGCATAATCTCAAATTTAACTCATGGCCCCTGTGGTGTGGCTATATAATAATGTTACAGCACCAGAATATATAAAATGTAGAGAGAGAGAGAAAGCAGCACATAGACATACAAAGGGCGTCCAAACGTAGGCACTTCGTGCGTTTAAGTGAAAGAATATGTTAATGTAGATATATAGTTATAGATATATCTACATGCAGGAGCCAGGATGCAGCTTATTACTTATACCAGTATTAGGAAGCTGGTTAGTTGTAAGCATTAACTCGGCTCTGCAAAATCCTTAATGTTATTTCCATGGACCACAAAAGTTTTCATTGCCTTGCCTCACTCTCTTGTCATTGTTGTAACAATAGTTTTATCTACATTTAGTGTACATTTATTTCATCCATATATTAGAAACGCAGTGGTTATAATTTTTTCCTGATGTTGATATCTGTGAAAATTTAATTAGTTTCTTAAAACAATTACTTGTAATGATGAATCATCAGCAAATCAACCTTCATGTTGCACTGTTTTATGTTGATGGAATGAAATTATGAAACAATGTTTCTTTGTCCGAGAAAAGAAAAGAAAAAAAAAACTGTAGAAATTTAATCTTTAATGGGTTCTCACTATTTGTAAGTTTATAAGAATTTCATTTTCAAGTTTTGTGGTAAGAGTATGAGGAATCAATGAAATGAAAGGAAATTTCTATTCAAATGATGACATCAATAAGCCGTAAAGAGTCCACACACTTGGACCAAACCTTGAACCAACGGTACCCACCAACGATTACCAACCCAGCATTTGAACAGTTGAGAGTTAGTTGGCCAGTTCAAATCGGCCCCAATTCAAACGAATCAATGGGGGACACGGCTACCATGGAGGGCATAAAATCCCTGTATGGTGCAGGGGCCATACTTAAACCGTTGGATTCAGCTTGTTTGAATCCAACGGTTGTAGTTTTAATTTTAAAAAAAAGAGAAAAAATGAACAAAAACAGGAAAAAAAATAAGGCAACCGGTTGAATCAAAATCATTTTCCCCTCCCTTCATCTCTCTCTCCCTCCCTTTCTCCCTCTCTTTCTCCTTTCTCCCCCCCGAACATTGAGCAGATCTTTGTCATTCCTCACACTGTCACGGTCTTATTCTTTGTCACTCTCCCACTCCGGCTCACACTCCCACTCTCGCTCTTGCTCACACTCAGGCTCCCATTCTCGCCATTGCTGTTGCTGTTGGTCTTGGCTTTTCTTCCAACTCACACTCACGCCCGAACTTGCTCTCACTTTCGCTCTAGCTCCCGGCTCCGACTTTCACTCTTCTTATCAAGGTTACTGAACTTTAAACTTAGCCTTGTATTTGTTAAAGTGATTTAGATCTGTAATTTGTTATATTTGGGGAAAACAATTTGTTAATGATAGTGTAGAAATATAATGCTTACATAATATTTGTCAAAATGCCACAAAGAACTATAGAACTATTTGTCATCTTTTAAGATAATAGGTTATTTTTTTTTTTGACAAAATGTTGTAGCCGTGTTTTCAAATTTTTTTTATAATAATTCGATGATGAAAAAAATTAGACTTGGCCATTCGAGTGTAGTAACTTTGTGTGATAGTTTGGCGTATGCATTCGTTTGATGCAAGATGCATTTCGGTTAATGCCCATCGCACGTGCGAGGTGTGTTTTGGTGCGATAGGCACCGTCGCACCAACACGTGTGCGAGAGGCAGTAATTGTTGTTTATTAACTACTTTCTTGTAGATTTTACAAGAACACATGGAATCTGTTGATGGTAAGAGGAAAAAATCGAAAGAAAAATCATTATGGCAGGAAAAGCAAGCAGTGAAAAAAAA
>MKYO02029255.1:0-96263 GCA_002013955.2 Citrus medica
GTTTTTTTAGGACAACTAGTCCACTCTTTATTTTAAATCTTCATCATTAATACAATTTTGAGTTTCTTGTCAAAAACACAATGAAGAGCAGTCTCGAACAAGAGAGTTAAATCCACTGAAAGAAGTAACCCAAATGAGAAAATAAGATCCTAATCAAAATAAAATAAGATAAAAAAACTAAACGACCCCATAACTAGATGAGCTCATCTCACATTAAGATATATTTGGTCTTCTCTTAACGATATTGGGTGGGAAAGCAAACCTACACCTTCACTTCAGTAGGAATCTTAGCTTCAAAATCAGGATAGAGGGATCACTTGAGGAGCATTTAAATCTTCAAGTTGCCTATAAAAGTCATGTTGGTTCCACAACACGAAAAACTAAGATTCAGTGGAAAAAGTCCTTGACTTTTCAATGGACTATCATCTCATATATTCTCTTATTAAAGCAAACTAACGAAAGTCAAAGACAGTTCAACTCCTGCTTCTGAAATTAACCTAGAATACTTCCTCGGAGAGCATTAAAACTAACGAAAGTCAAAGACAGTTCAAAGAGCCACACTCATGACGAGAGACTAAAGTTAGAGTCATGACAACTCTGTTTACCACTCCCATCCTTTTGTTTTCAGAGAAAACTTCAGGAGGGACCTCATATTTGGTCAGCTTTTCACTTGGTCAGTGCTTAATCCACTCTGCAATTTTTTTTAAAATTAAATCTCTTTTGTTTAGTAAATGTGGGTATGTTTCGGTATCTTGAAAGTGCCGTGGCTTTTATTCTCTGTAGCTGTTGAGGAATGTAATCGCTGTTTAATTTTGGGGGAAGAAGAAAAACGAAGATTGAAGTGAAAATTGGGTTAAAAGAAAAGAAAGAGAAAAAAACTTGGTGCACATTGCTTGAAGGCGAGTTCTGGGTAAGAATTTTTTGTGATTGTGTTTAAAATTTTGCGCGTACTTAATTTATTTGTGTAAATTAAATTCGAGGAAGGACAAAACTAATTGATTAAAGTACAACGTAAATTAAATTAATTAATTATAATTACATAACACTTCCTGGCCATCAAAAGTGCTTGTTGCTTGATTTGATTTGATTTGATACGCACGTTAACCCTTGGGTTTCAAGCTATTAAAATCAGGCATGTTTGCCATATGTAACTAGTGCATCTGATTATATTAATTCTCGTTATCTTAATGCCTGTTTGAAAACCTTTTCCCAATAAAGCTCGAATAAGGTTAAAACTCTCTTAGAGAAGCTGCCCTTACAACCAAGCTTTAAATTACTCTTTGATTATGCTCTCAATACATGCCACTTAAAGTCTCTTTAATTTTGTAAAACGTGCGTGTTATTCAATAATTATAATCTTTTTATTAGATATTTAATATTTATAATTCGTTCCCCATTTTTTAAGTGGTTTTTTATGTTTGCGGTAGATTTATTAATTTAAGGTTTTAAATTTAAAAAAGTTTAAAATAGACTTAATAGGCCCATAATCAAAATAATTGAACCGAATCGAATTATTTTAAGTAATCGAGTATTTGATTATTTCGGTAATTTGATTAATCGCGATTATGATTTTAAAATAATCGTAATCGAACGATTATGAAAAATTTAATAAAAAATTGAACCGAACCGAACCGAACCCATCCCTAATTGCAATAAATGCAAAGCAAATGGCAGCCATGTTGCTACTAGGGATAGACGGCGCTTAAATACAAGTTTATGAAAACTAGTACTCTTTTGACGTTTAAATCATTTAGAGTCTCACGGTTAGTATTATTGATATGATAAAATTATCCTTAAAGAGGTAGTCCAGTTGGTTTGACCCTTGCGGTCAAAGAAATAGGGGATAGATTTTCCTTTAACACCAAGTCACCAACCTTGGTGGTGGAAGAAGTTATTTAATTTGTGTTTGTGCACGGATAGGATGAGGGTAAAGGGTGTGTAGAATGCAAAAATAAATAAATAAAAAATCGAGTATGATAATTTGCCAAATATATAAATATGATATAAATAAAAAATTATAATCTTGATTTTTTAGCTTTATTGCTTTTTATGAAAAAAAAAGCCTTATATATTCATATTTACATTAGGAGTAATTTAAATTTCTTTGACGGTTCAAATTGTGATTCTTTTTTTCTAAATTTTAATGACAATTAATTATAAGTGTAGACAACTGGCTTTATAAAAATTAAATAAATAAGATGATAGACAATAAATTAATTGTATAAGGGTAGTTTTGAGAATTCAAACTTTAATAATCCATTCACACCTAGATTAAGGTGGCGTTTGTTTTTTAACTTAATGACTTAAAGTGACTTAACTTAATTAATTAAGTTAATTAGAGGTGTTTATTTTTACAACTTAATGAGACTTTTTAGATAATTTTGACTTAATAAAATAAGCTAATTTTTTTTAGCTTGTTACTTAATGGAGAAATCTGAACTAAGTCAATTACTTGCTAATTTAAAAAATATCTATGTTTTATAATTTATTTTTCATATTTATCCCAAAACTCACCCATAGATATTTACCCTACATAAAAATATCCATATTTTTTCTTTCTTATATTATATACGATAAAATTTAATAGATATTTACCCCACATAAAAATATCCATATTTTTTCTTTCTTATATTATATACGATAAAATTTGAAATTTAAGGTATTTTATATATTAAAATTCTAAAATAATTATGTATTCACTTGAATATAGTTTTACTTATAAATGTTAAAATATTGTGGTATTTAATATATTATTTATTTGACATTCAAATTTAATAAGGATGCAAATGAAAAAGTACATATTTTCAGCTTTTTAAGTTGAAAAAAAACAAACAATTTAATACTTATTTTTCGAGATTCAGACAAAAAAATAAACATATTATTCATATTTAGACATTCAGACCTATTCAGAATTCATACTAATTTAGATCTATTCATATTTCAGATAAAAAAATAAACGCCAACTAAGTCTTAAATCAAACTAAATTTTATTCAAATATAAATTACTTATTTTAAGTAGGGAAAACAAAAAACGTCAAGGACTGAAAATAGGTTTTATTAAGTGTATTAAAAGCAAACAACTCCTACTTCTTGATGAAGTATTAGAGGGGAATATACTGAATTCCTAAAGTGCATTACATGCGAAAGATATATTCTCTGTGCAATTATTTGAAAAACTCTCCCTGCTCGTTATTGGCTGCCAACTGTTGCAATTTCGAGTTATTTTAAAAATTATGTCAATTTTTGGCTATAATGTTTCAGTACTTTAGCTGCCAAGTCCTTCGAATGTGATGTATTTACAGGTGCCGGTGTTGCATTTCTACATGCTTCAATGGAGTTAGACAAATTACAATCAACTAGTGCTGGTGAAAAAATTGGTGTTCTGCTTTTACAGAAGGTTTTATTTATTTATTTATTTTCTTTTTCAACTTCTATTATAAATTACAAACTTCTTCTAATATTTTCTATTATAAACAAAATGTGAGACGTTAGTTCTGGATGCATGATCCAAGTTAGGTTATTTCTAACTCAGTGGAAACCAGATGCATGATCCCCTATCATGTTACGAGTATATCAACAATAATGATCTTAGATTTGATCCAGTTAGAGGTACAGTCTTTATTAAAAATAAATAAATAAAAAGTTATTCTAATTGTGGTCGGAGTCAGATTATAATGTTATCATCTTTGTTTAACCAGGCGAATACGTAGATGTGATCAAGTTTGGAAATATTGATCCATTGAAACTCGTAATAAAAGAATTAGATGATCTCAAAAGGTAGTATAATGGTTTAACCTCTTAAATATCTTAATAAATCTCAGTTATTGCCAATTCTTTCCCCTTGTAGAGTCATTGTAATACATTCTACTTCATCTTCCTCATTCGAATCCTATGTTAATTCTCTTGCCAAGCAACAATAATTGTTGTTTCTTGTGTAGTGATCTTGATAACGACTCTTGGTGCTCCTCCTCTGAGATGCTCTAGCAATGGAATTGGAGATCTGTAATAAAATTTAAGTGGGTTTAATTGCCTATCATAAATTAATATTATGGTAAGCACACACAACAGATATTATTATCTTTTTTATTTATAGCTTCTTCTTTTTTGCTTTTGTTTCCGATTAAAGTCGTCATTTGTTTAGACATTAACAGATATGAAATATATTAGTGCAATTTTTTATTTTTTATTTTTTACTTTTTTGCATTTTCAGAAGGTAAAAGCTCGATTCAATTTTTTTATTTTTATTTCTCCACAACTTGTATGTGCTATTTCTAATGAGAAGAAAGCTCCAACTATTTTACGGAAAGAACGTAGTCTAGTAGAACTTTCAAAATTAATCAACTTTATTATGCGCACACTGGCTAAGAGTGCTTTGTATTTAATCTTAACCGACGATTTACATCCTATGGCCCTCATTTAACTCAATATTAACGCCAAGCTTTTGGAGAATTGATTTTAGGTTGCGTCTACACTCTACTGTTATTCAATGAAATGTCACCGGCAGGTGGGTCTAGGACTAACTCTGCACTAACCATAACAGAAATAACTGCCTAGCGTTTCTCCTGAAAGCTCACTTCGTGAAAGTTCCCCATTGGCCGCCAACTCTCTCTTTCTAGTTCACAAATCAGAAACCGAGTCTTTGATCCAATCTTGGTCCTTTCTTTGTAAGCCATGGAATCATCATCGGTGTCTTCAGATGATAAGAGCCCGGGGCCAGAACAGATTGATCTCGGAATCCGCAACAGAGTTTCTGGGCTGAATTTTTTCTTTGAAAAATTGGATGAAAGGCTTACTCAACTCATGGCGAAAACAGAGTGGTTGAAAGATGAGGCCGTGGCTAAGGCTTCAGTGTTAGAGATTTCTTTTCTGAGGCTTAATCTTGAAGATGCGAAGCAGAGGATGAATGATATCTTGATTGAAAACAAAGATGGTGGTTGCAAGAAAGAAGATGGTAACCACGTAATCAAGAAGTTGAAAGAGTTGATAATTGAGGTTTTCGAAATCAAATGTAGCATTGATCTTGGATTGAAAGTTTTCACTGCTATTGAAGGTCTAGAGAAGGGCAAGGGTTTGATCTATGAAGATGCTGATGATGTCAACTATGATGATCATTATGGTGATAGTAGCCTCACTGGAACTGGGATTGATGGGATTGATTTTGCTGCGCTTGGTTTGTCTAGTAGTACTGAAGAAGAAAGCGAAAAGGGTGTTCAGGAATTTTTGAAAAAGGATGGAGATGTGATGGAGAGGCTTCTTGGTAAACTAGCATTGAATTCTTCATCAGGAGACGATCTTGGTGACGAAGCAGTTTCTGATTCTGAACTTTTTCTAGCAACGTTGACGGATTAGATCAACAAATTAAGGATTTGATTCGCGGAAGTGCCGAAAGTAGAGTGTAAATTTCGGAATCTTGTCCAGGCTAATCTTGTTATTACGTCTTTTTAAGTTTTTTGCGGTCAAGAAACAATCTTAGGTCTAGCTTTGTGATTCTTGAGGAATCATTATGAGCTTTGTTATTTCTGTTTCTGAAAATAAATAAAATGTCTATTCTTTTAAATGCTTTTATGCATTCTTTTTGTTTATTCTTTATCAATTGCATCTATTTGTTTTCAAAGTATGCATATTCTGAAATATTGGGCAAGAAGTGACTTCGGAATACTGAAGCGGAAAGAAAGTGAAGAATTAAATGTTTAGTAGAAAGAATCTGGTAGATAAATTTAATTTACACATTACAATTCAGTTTCAGTGTGTTTAAGAAATAAAAGGATAGCTGGTAGTCTATTCATTTTGTTATTAACGTGATTAAAAAATTTCGTAAACGACTCGTCTCTCGTGTTTACACAGCCCATAACTGCATAACTCTGCATATTATTCAAAGAATCTGATAGATAAATTTAGTTTACACATCACAACTCAATTTTAAACGACGACTGGTCGTCTATTCATTTTGTTATTGGCATAATTAAAAATTTTTGATAAATGACTTGTCGTCTTGTGTTTACCTTCCCAAAATCGAATAACTCCCTTCATATTTTATTCAAAGAAGCATATACTGTAGTAATAAGTAAGAAATGTCCGTATCTGTATAATAACATATCCAAAGAAATTGAACAAACGCAATCTGGGTAAATTATCCATACAAAAAAAAAATTAATAATAATACTCCATATTACTAGGAATTTTATGTTAGTTCTTCTCATAAATATATCACACAATATGGGGAGAATCTTATCTTCATCCACAATTGAGTAGTACCATGTAATTGTGTTTTCTTTAACTCAAGTTTTCTTAATTGTCTTATTACCCGTGTGTGCTGCAGATGGAAAACCAATAGCTGTCACGAGTCCTCTCAAAATAAAAACTTCATCAGGTTGGTATATTTATTATTTTTAATTCCTGTTATTATTTTCCCATTACCATTAGACCAACACAAGGTATATATGCTCAAAGCAATAATAAAAAAAATCATTCACTAACCAAAACAATAGCTAACAATTAAATTACAACAATAATAACATAAAAATTGACTCATGTTTGGGGAATACATACGAAATTGGAAAAGAAGCGCCACGTGTCAATATTAAGGTTTTATGATTATAAATAGTTTTCATGGGGTATCTGACCTATATCAGGTATACCTGCTAATTGAGTTGGAATGCATGGTACGTCATGGCAAAATTAAGGTATTAAAGAAAATATTCAAAAAATCCACCATACGTGTTGTCTTCATCGGTCAAAGAGAATATTTGATTTGATAAAATTAAATAAAAAAAATATCTTGTTAGAAAAGAGAGGACTACTAGTTGTCACATCTGCAAAAAGTAAAAAGCAGTACGCCATGAACAATAGTCCTCAATTGTGCCCCAATAACTTTTGTAGAGCTGTCTAGGACCGCACTATAGCGTATACCATGTGTGCAAAAAAACAACTTATGCCTCAAAACGTTCTTCTTACTTCCCAAACATACTTCTAACGGCCCAAAAATCATCATAGGACGAGAGAACCTTGAAAAGACAGCCAAATCACCACTAGGAAGGTGCCACATAGTGGGGTAGCCAGGGTACTTCATGTATAAGGCAAACTAAGGTTTTATTTTTGGGACTTATAAAAACACACACTCCACCCAAAAGTGAAGTGATGGATGATAAATTTCGATGGTTGATGCATCATAGGCATCTATGAAGAGTGAAGTGAGTAAATTTGATATTTGTTTAATATGGTGGCCTAATGTGGCTTCTAGAAACGCGTTCATTACTCTAAACACGTTCACTCATATTATATTCTATTTTGCAATCGCCAAATTTTTTTTTTTTTTACTTGCTATTGGTGTTGGGCATTTTTTGCTTTTTTTGTTGGGTTGATTTGCTGCTCTTTTTGTGTTCATTTGTGTTGTTTTTGGATTTGATTTTCTGTTGTTTCTTGGTTACTTTTTTTGGGTTTGATTTCTGGCATTTTTAAAAAAATTTTTTTGCTGATTGTAGGTTAATTTTGATTGCAATTTTTGGTTTTGATTTGCTGATTTTCTTTTGTTTTTGGGTTTGATTACAGAGACTTTTGATTGTTGTTGTTTTTGGGTGGATTTGCCGCTATTTCTGGGTTTGATTTCAGTGACTTAAAGACGGGACTATTGGAGGTATGATTTTACTTGGAATAGAAAGATTTGATTTGTCAAGGAAACTAACGAAAATCATTTCCGTTAAAGGAAACTAACGAAAATTTTAAAAAATAATTATTTTACCCCAAACGAAAATTATAATTTCACTATAAAATATGACAAAAATAATTAGATTTAATAATAAATATCATTATTGGTACGTTAATGAAGTACAAAAAAATCTTAACTACTAGAGATTATAACTCAATGAATAATACAACTCTACTTATCTTAAATTCAATTGATGGTTTGTGAAATTTGGCTATTTTTAATACTATTGTTATAATTTAGCATTATAATTACATACATATTTTAAAAAAATCATGCATTTGATGGTTGTGGAATTAATTTCTTTATTAATCGATGGAGAAAATAATTAGATTTAATATGGTAATTTTTAGGGTGAAATTGAAATTTTCGTTTTGAGAAGTAAAAATAGTCATTTTTTTTAAGTTTCTGTTAGTTTTCTTAACGAATTCCAAACGGAATTGGAAAAATGAAACAAAATGAAACTTTAAGTGGATTTCATTAAAAAATGAGAAAATTATATATTTTTTAAAAAAATTAAAAAAAAAACATATGGATGGTGATATTTTCCCATGTCAAAATCAGCTATATTTTTGAAATATTGTACTTCTCTTTCTTTTGTTTCCTTATCATTAATGCTTGTTATATACTTACTGTTTATTGTTGTCTTGAAGTTACAACTCACATAGCTGCCGTAGGTTATAAAAAGCTGAGGCTGTATGACGTTATTTTTAAAATTTGTATGGAGGAAAATGTTGTTTAAACAGACAAAACCATAGCACTGTAGCTTAAACAATGTTGTCATTACATAAACAGTATTCATGTTTTTGTCTTCCTGTTGACTTACTTCTTCAAATAACTGTGCTTTTTACTAAGTTATACATTTGATATGTAGGTGACACCTTAACGCTTGTATACACAAATCCACAGTTTCGTTCGTCATTTTATTGCTAGATGTCATACACATGCATTACGACAATCTCCTCCATGAAAATGTCTACAAAACCCACAAGAAGTGACAATTCTAAAATTAAAAAAAGGACAATTCCTTCGTCTTGAGTAACTTCTCAAGAATACTCGGTGGAATACTCATTTGTTTTATCCAGAGTAAAAAGGAATGCAGGAAGCAATCGGCGAGTCAAAACCGGTAATCACCTTTAGTTTTTCTCTCACGTCTTCATTGTAATTACTTGTTATAAATTGTCTATATACCAATTTTGTTGAATGTTCTATGTCACTTAATTGTGTCTATTTTAATGAAATTGTTTCACAAAAATTTGAATGTGAAAGAAAATCATCAATCAAATGAGTCGTCGCTGATTAGCGAGCATGGGTGCATTTTTACGCTCAATTCTATTCGGAAAAATTATTTCAATCTTTGTTGACTTGATTTGTTGACATTTGAACGTTCGTCGCTGATTAGCGAGCATGGGCGTATTTTATGCTCAGTTCTATTCGGAAAACTTATTTCAATCTTCGTTGACTTGATTTGAACGTTCATTAAAATCTCCGTTTTGTGAGGCACAATATATATAGGCTGTTAAATGATAATTACCCGAAAAGAAATTGTACCATTGCTTCATAAACATTGAATGAGTAATTAATCAACCATTCGCCAAGAAATTCCTACCAAAATAGAAAAAGCTTCTCAACCTAGCATCACCTCTAATCAAATCCATTCATTTACAAGAAATTAGAGCGGAAACCTAACCTCAAGCACCAAAAATTTGAGCGAGTTGATGATGTCTGCCTACTTAAAAGAATCTCAATAGCTAGACTAGAACTAATAAGGGGAATCGAAGAGTCACTGAATCCGGGGAAATACGTCCACAAGGTTCCTTAAGGAGGAAACCCCTGAGCAAATGATCTGGGAAATCAAGTGTCATGTAGTCAATAGTAAAGGTAATGATGAAATTGACAAATCCAAGAGACAAAAAACGGATCCTATGGAAACCGAACTGAGAATTGGCAACGATGTATTATGGATTGGTGTTGCTTTAGTTACTAAACACATGATTAAAATGATTTACAACATAAATTTGAACATACAGCCCAAAGATACCGGACTCGACACCAGAGAGAATTTACAATTTTTTTTGTTTTTTTTGGTTGTCTCATCCCAAATAAATTATTCCCCCTCCAACACTGGTGTTTGGGAAAATCGATCCCTTGATCTCTCGCGTCCGTTATAAAAGGCCAAACAAATTGGGCTATTCCCTAAAGAAGAATTTACAAATTTAATTTCGAAGACAGACTAATCTCTTTTCTACCAAGGTGGGAACATTTAGTCTCCTCATCAGACACATCTCTTCCATGTTTTGTTCTTGCAGGTGATGATTGTTTTGTAATTTCCAGCGACAGGTAGATAAGACAGGTTACAAGTTCACAGGAGGACTTCCCTGAATTTGACAATCAAGATAAGAATCATTATTATTCTCTCATGCATGCGTGAAAAGGCAATTGAAAACATTACCTTACATAATCACATTAGAAATGAACAAGGAAAGTTAAATCTAAAAAACACCAAAGCAGAATTTTGCACAAACAACTATTTCCATTTTTATCAGAAAGGAAAAAAGCAAACCCAGTACTAGTGCCCTTATCAAATATTCGTCTTTACCTAGCACACAAGTTTAGCTAAGCAATAAGATCTAATAGCAACAAATACTCTCTTATATTCTTTCCACTACATTGCAGTGGAAGGTAATGTATTATCCTACACTGCAGTGCAAGACACTTTCTTTTCATTACAACTTCAACCAAATTTTATCATACACTATTTTGTAGAATAATTTTGATTCTTTCAATCATTACATTACAATGTAGCACAGGACAATATCAGAGACCATCAGATGGTTAGCAGGTTATGCTTTCTTTCTTTTTCACTGATTGCACCATATTTGACACTGGTGTAATTTTTTCTAAGTGAATTGCAAGCTTACCTTAAACAGAAGATCATAAGCAATGTGTTCCCAGGGCAAAGATATGGACATTAAGCAGCATTTAAGAGGCAACATCTCATCATCGGAAGTGGTGGTGGCAGCAGCAGCTGCATATGCATGCTTTGCGGCAACTGATGCAACAGTTGCTGCTTTACGCACTATTGAGCCAATCGCAAATCCTCTTTTTGATACAACTGGTGAAAAGGGGGCCGAATCCTGATCGCTTTGATCTGATGTCATCACATTATAATCAGAATTTAGCACCGTCTTTACACAATTTCACTTTATATGATTATTTAATCATTCAATATGATTTTTATTTCAACCAAAAAAAAAAAAAAACACAGCAGTCCCTCTTCTCTTCCTTTATGGGACTGGAAATCAGCCCACCATACAGGAAAAAAAAAAAAAAGAAGGGATGAGATCCAGAAGTGTAAGTGATTTCAGACCCAAGCAAAACATTCACAACTATGTCTATCCAGAAAGCCATAGGTTTTTAACATTATCAGGCAATCTGCTTGTATATCGATAATTATCATGTGATAAGGTGATGTTTGGTTCGAACAAAGGGATGTGAATAGTAAAGGTATGGAATTAGAGAGGGAAGAGGATTCGATATTTCAAATGGAAAGAAATGAAATATTTTTTGTTTGGATAAACATAATTTTCATATTAAACTTTCACTATTTAATATTAAAAGAAAGAGTCTATCTTGTTGGTAAATTTTTATGAAAAGGTAATTAAAAAATAAAATATATTTTTTCCTTTTTTATTATTCAAGTTTATATTTTTTATTTCACTTGTATTTAGCAAAAATCAATAAGTTGAATCATCAATCTATTTTTTATGGTCAAGTGGAGTTCAAAAATTAAATATTAATGTGTCTTCATCTCTTATAATACTTTAAAAATTTTATAATAATTACCGAAGACATGTATTTATGTTTTTTAGTATCGTTTAGTAGTCACTTTGCTTTTAACAAAATTCTAAAAACAAAAACAGTATTACATCAACAAATGTTTTTTATGTAATAAATAGAATTGTCACACGCTATGACTAGTTGTAGAAATTATAATCAGTATAAGGTTTAAAATAAAATTATAAACAAACATTATACAAGTTTTAAAAGGTCATAACTGATCACAGTTGCAGCTTTCCATCTAAATTATAAAAATAGAAGAAATGAATTCTTTCAGTTACCTGCTACACCAGAAACGGCTACTTCAACTTCTCCACGTCCTCCAGGGCCTTTCATATACAGTCTGTCTGTTTTGCCCAGGGAATGACTGAGAGAAAGTAGGCTCCCAAATCGAGATTTTCCAGCTAAATATGAAAGAGGGAGGAGATGAAAACTACATGAGTCAATGAAATTCCTGGCATCAAGTTCATAATATCTACGCGTAAAAGTATAAACATTGCAGTCATAAATGTATAGCAAACTAATAAGCTAAGCTTTTTTGAGTGATTTATAAAAAGATGTACCATCATATGCTTCTCGAACCATTTGATAGCTGACAAATCCAGAGAAAAGAGTAAGCTGCAATCACAACGACCAGCAAGTCAACTAGATTATGTGTTTCTGTGAAATCAAATAGCATTTTACAGAATCTAAAGACAAAAACAATAATCTAAATCTCAAGTTTCAATTTAAGCAAGACATGATTAAAAACTACTGGAATATTTGAGACAACTTCAAGGTATCAATTGCTAATTATATGAAATCATGCATTTCTTAAACTACCGTAAATTTCAAACTCTTGAATATGAAGGTCACTAAACCTTGGCATTTCTCGTCTTTCCAGAGTCCATATCAGTTTTCATAGGTGAACTATTACTAGAACTGCTATTATTGGCCTCTTTTTCACTAGGAAATGCTGCCCCACCATGTGCATTTAGAATCACACAATAGCAGTGGTCTGTGTCAGACAAGACCTGCACAAATTAGGTAATCATTTCAGCAAATGGTAACAAATGCAAAGATGATGATAATAACAGTCCACTCTGCTCCTAACCTATGTACATACATAAATACAAAGTTAATAAAGATAAAGCCAAGTGCATATACAGATTGATTATACAAACAAATGCCTCAAAATTCTTAAAAGATGGCAAAATTTTATAAGTAAACTTCATTAATGATAAATGAGAAATATAATCAAGTCAAATGCATGGCTATAAATATTCATACACTTTTTAAGTGTTACAAAATTATACCCATTTCTATTTCCTATATCCTGTACTTATCATCTCAGATTGCATAATGAAAACTGAAAATGCAGTCTGAAATAAAACTTAATGACTACAAAATTAGCTCATTTCTCATCATAACATGTGAAGTAACCAGTAATACATCTCGCTAGAAGCCTGGTACCTAGGGTGACACTACTAAATTATCGCAAGCAACATATAAGTTAATGTAAATTAGATAAATATAAAATTTTTAAAACTCCACAAGCAAGCACAAATAAATTGATGCAGTAAAAGTAATCAATATGTGTATGGAAACTATGCAGTGAGCTTTACTAAAACTCTAAAAGAGGCACAAGATGGTTCAACTATCACATGCCAAAAACATTCAACAATCGCTCGAAGGTCCAGCTTACCACAGCATCAAAAGTGGAGTCAAAATCATCTACCGCAAAACAGATATCTGGATAGGCAGGTTTTGTCTCTACTTCCTAAATACATATTAGCAGCACTGTCAGAAATTGAAGATAGATGTAATTGATTGCAGTTTGATGATAATAACTAAACTTGCCTTCTTTGAGTCCAACTGAAAATTTACACGGCTAGGAGATGCATAAACAGTCTTAACAACCTAATGTCACAGGCAAACCAGAAATTAGGATACTGTGCATATTCACATGAAAGTCCATATGAAATGGTAGCTAGTTAGCAGGAATTAAGAATTCAATCACTGTGATTTTAATTTAGATACATTCTATAGCAGTTTTAAAGAGAAAACTCTAAGATTCAAAACCTTGAAAACCACACCCCAACCAGGCCCTGAACAATCCAAGAGGGGATCATAGGGAGGATCATGCACACAAAAACTTAGAAGCTAAAGATAATATTCTCCTTCCCATTGTAACTGAATTGGCCCAGAGTATGTGAGCTTTTGCATTGACAATCAATTATGTTATCTCACCCATGATCCACTTAACCCAAGGAATACAATAAGAAAAACAGTTCCAACAAGAACTTAAAGTTTTCTTATCTATAACAAATAGAATAACTTGGATCTTCAATATCAGGTAGGCTGCCAAGCACTTACTTTAAAGTAAAAGGCCAATTACCATTAAAGTAAAAGGCCAATTACCATTGAATGACAATGAAAATGACTTGCAAACAATTTGTTTAGGAACAAAAATTCACATATTCAGCTATTTGGCATCCACTGAACAACCATTAATACCAAAATAAGATTATTGAAAAAAGCCCAACAAGAAAATTTATAATATAAGAAATGCCTTCAAATGCAAGGACAAATTTAGTTAATTGACTTCTCATGTGGATCCAAATACAGCCCATCTTGTTCTGCACTGTAAATAGTTAACAAAAACAAAATTCATTTTAGGTAACCAAGAATGATCCCTCTTGTGGAATTAGGCTTTAATACTATGATGAACCATTAATCTGAAAAGCTTAAAATTAAATAAAAGAACTTAGCAACAGTATTTAACCAATACCACGTACCAACATCTGTAACTTAACACAAAAAAAAAAAAAGGTCTTGCAAACGGGGCAGTAATTCCAAGATAATGTGTTACTCTTGTTCTCAATCAACTCTGGCAGGAGCAATTAAGCAGAAAGGATTCATAAAAATACTTTTTCATAAGTGGTTATCTTAAAGTCTTAACTGGTTCATGTTAACCAATAACAGTATTTTTTTTTCTTTTCCCCTTTTCAGCATTATACTTCTTCTTCTTCTTCTTCTTCTTCTTCTTTTTTGAACAAGAAAATTAAACAGTATGTTTAAAATTTATCATGAACATTTTGAAGTTGCACCAAGAACATTTCAAGGAAGATTCAAGTAATTCTTTCTGCCTTAAAAAATTGTATAAACCATTATGATAATTGAAACAAGGGTTACCTTGTATATAGGAGATAATGGTGTATCTGTCCCAGCTTGATGAGTTCTAAGTACTTGATGACTGAAAAAAGAATACAACAGCAGCAAATATTTCAAAATCCTGCTATATTTTGATCGAGAATAAAGCAGCTGATATTCTCAATCAAACTTTTGTACTAAATATAGCAGGACAATTATCCCTTTTCCCATAATAGCTCAGGAAAATCAAATATGATTTAAATAAAGTTAGTACATCCGGAAAGAAAAGCTAAAATATAGAAGTAAATATTGATGTACTGGTAAAATTATAACCAACATTAACAAATCAGATTGCATCATTGCCTCCAGAACCAGTTATAAAATTGTGGAAAAAATAATAATGAGAGCAGCTAAAAATGCTTGTTTAACCTACATACCAACAAATACATGAGGAATCTGCTGAACAAGCAATAATACAAAAAGTCTTAGAAAAAGTTACCTGCAAATTGCCACTGTAACTGAAAATGCAGTGTGAGCAATCATGTTCAAGTAAAATGACCGCCTCCAATCCACCTCGCTTAAGTTTTTGCCAAGCAAATCATCCAACTGTTAGCAATAGCACACAGATTTATTGACATCACACTCTAGCACAATTAATGCTCAAAGTAAAAAGAAGTTACATTATTTCAGGTGCTTTTACCTTAGGTGCCCACCTGCGTACAAAGTAAGAAGTAAGATCTTCCTCGTTATCATTGAAAATGATTCCATGCAAACTCTATATCACCATAATTTGACTAGATCAATAATACAGCACAGGGTTTAAAGACCACACAGAGAATTCTCAACAATCACAACAGCATACCACTTTCCTGACGAAAAATAAGAGATCGTCATCTTGTCGTCCTCTCGACTCTTTACCACGGATAAAGTACAAATCGAAAACATCATGCCAAAATCGAGAATCCATTTCTACATCTACTGCATCTTGCTCTTCTACCAATGTTTTCCCCAACAAGTTCGAGTGCTTTTTCACCATACTCAACAATTCACTCCTAACATACAAACATTTCATTTCAAAAAAAAAATTCACTCCTAACATATAGACATTTCATTTCAAAACAAAATCGTTTGTTAATAAACTTACTGTCTCTAATTAAACTGCAGTGTGTAGTTAATTTGACTCAATTTGACTCGAATTAATATTACATGTTTTACAGAATACAAAACTAAATTCAAATTTCAGACACTAAATTCTGCATTTTGATAAAATATCTAAATAAATAAACAAATACACTCTAATTGAAGTGGGTGCGAAGAAATATCTGTACCTAGAAGGATTTTCTCCTCGATCACCGAACATGTTCTCTTGCCCGTTGATCTGAATTACAGTATAAGTTTAAAGTATTGTGGGCTGGCTGGCACAATATTTCTTTGGAGGTAAAAACTGGCGCGAGAGTTGAGCGATCTATTGCGTCATAGCAGTGACTTCCTCTTTTCCGAAGACAGCGACGGAATTTGATTCGAACTTCAATCAAACCGGTTCGGTTTCTGACATTCAAAACAAAACCGAACCTAAAATCGAACTGGTCCAATCGGTTCGATTTCACTTTATTCTTCTGTTACCAATTACCAAAGCCAGAGTCCTCGTTTATAGTTTTTCTCAGCATTATATAACATCTTAATCGGCGGTTTTGATGAGTCTATTCGCTTACATATTAGAAATAATTCGTTATATTTTTCTACTTCAACAAATCTATTTAGAAGTACTTGATTTCAACATGTATTAGGTTATTATTTTTGTTTCACTATATGCGTGTACGTGAGAACAAAAAAATATTTAATAAGATGGATATATATTCATTTGGAAGACAAATGTTAGTTTAATGAAATTAATATTTGATACTCTCATTTAAGGAAAACTATATAATTATAGGGATACAGGCTCATTTATAACACATAATAATATAAGAAAATAAATTTAAATCATATACAGATAAGATATGTGTGAATAGAAAACTTACATATAGCTCAAAAGTAAAATCATAGAGGACGGAATCTTTAACCCTATATATATTCATTGGTAACTAGCAACTGCATTATTGTTGTATAATTAAAGTTTGTTAAAAGATTAATATATCATTTTTAGAAGAGATCAGTAATTGTTGACACCTGCAATATAGTTACTAAATAAGTAAAATAAGTACAAATATCTAACCAATCATAATGTTTATCGTTTCGGTAGCTTGATCATAGAATTTAAAAATAGAAGGATAAGAATTCAGTACTAAATTAAGTTTATATATATATATATATATATATATATATCATTAAATCAATGGTTATTATATAAAATAAATAAAAAAATAAAAATTTAAAATTATTCTAGCCATTAATTCAGTTCTCACTAAAAATTCAACTAATCCTTAAAAGTAAAGCCAAAAAAGAAAAGTGCAAACTCGTGATTGATCCAAATATAAGTCTAAGACATGCATGTTAGTGTCACCCAAAATTAGCTTAATTAACAAACACAAAGCGATTTCAAACAATAGTATTTTATTCCATGCATTAAATACGCTAATTGAGTCATCTAGTTTTTTCAACTAAATTCATATTAGCTTAGGGAAGTGGACTTAACTGGGCCCACTGGAAGGGATGGTCCCTGGATTAAGGCCAGCGGCGATGGAACGTGGAGGACGATGAAGGAATCGGTAGGCTCAGTGGAACCGGAAGCAGGGGATCGGAGCTTGAGGTTATTGATCTCCAATCTCAAGGCATCCATGCTCTTCTCGCTGTCATCAACGGCCACGATCACGCATCCTAAGTCACTAGACATGATTATTATTTTGGGTTTGACTCAACTGATGATGGATGCTCGAGAGATACAGATGCTGATCTCACTCTTAGTCGCTGTATTATTATTACGTGCAACTGTGCAATTCTGTTATCGAATGTGACGGCTCTTCAGGCACGCCAATGGGCGAACTAGTTCATTTATGTTTGCGAGTTATTGTTCATGGCTACAAAACGAGCTATCTCTAATTGATGTTGGACCATATCTATTCAGCTCCCACTCATTAAAATCACAAAGTGATGAATATGAAACTCTATTGTACATTTGTACAATATTGTGGGGAACTTATTACATGCAATAATTAAACAACAAAGATTCAGTTGCCAATCTTTTGGCACCTGCATAATTATGGATATAGATACTAGAGAGCTAAGACTTTTTCATAATAAAATTAATTTGTCGAATCAAATAATTATCACACTTGCACACCTAAAACTAGGGATGGGTATTTTACCCGATCCGACCCGACTCGACCCGATAAATTTCGGGTTCGGGTCGGATCGAGTCGGGATCGAAACCCGATCGGTTTGAAATTTACAAACCCGATCGGGTTGTGATCGGTTCGAGTCAAACCCGACCCGATCCGAATACCCGATCGGGTTCTTAAAAAAAACGTAAGCTAAATTTACAAACCCGAACCTGATCGAATTGACCCGATTTCAACTGACCCGAACTGACCCGAATTGACCCGAATTAACCCGAACTGACCCGAACTAACCCGAATTGACCCGAACTCAATCCTACCCATTTTAAATCCAACCCGAACATAACCCGAATTAATGACCCGACCCGAAGATAGTTCGGGTCGGATCATTAATTCGGGTTATGTTAGGATTGTTCTTTGTCTAACCCGAACAACCCGAAACCCGATCGGGTTGACCCGAACCCGATTTTGCCCACCCCTACCTAAAACTAAATTCAACAAGAACATCAACCCAGAACAATTATGCCGCGGTGGTTTTAAATAGAATTGATAAAATTTGACATGACTCGATTACTCGACATAAATATGAATAAATAAGTACGAGTAGTTAAATTTGACACAATTATTTAATGGGTTAAATCTTAAGTCAAGTTCTTGATCCATTTACTCAATTAATGACACGGTTATAATTTTTTTTATTCTAAATCAATTTGTATATTCTTGTCATTAAGACTTAAATATCGGACATAATAATCTCTTTCTCTTTTTTTTTTTCTTTTTGAAATGATGAATATATACACGGTGTCTTATTTATAAAATTTTATACAAATTCATAAGTTCAATAGTATAAATATGTAAAATATTGATAGATATGTATTATATATAAATAATTTTGTTAAATATATAAATATAAACTGGATTATTAGATAAATTCATTTATTTTTTTATTAAATTATGATCATAATATTTTAATGTGATTATTAAATAGATGTTATTTGAATCAGCCTAAATTTGTGACTATGCAAATACGATTCGGTAACCATTTAACTAGCTTTAGTCCCAACTCCCAACTAGTATACTTCGTTAAAAGAAGGCATAAATCTTGTGGCTTGCATAATACCCAATTGAAGGTTATCGAGTCAACATTAGTCATCCATGTGTCACCTTTCGCTTTCATACAAATTAATTTCTACTCCGCCTCACACGAGTTTGAAAATTGATACGTCGTGTGTTAGACTTTATTTAGAAATAATGCACTGGTCATTGACCCACAGAGTCGCCGCCCGATAAATTTCTAATTTCTTGATTTCTTCTGTGCATTCTTGGACCCAGTCCACGCATCAACAAATTTGTAATCACCGACTAAAGCCCAACCCAATATCTTAATTGGCGATAATAACGGTTTAATAATCATCTTTAAAAAAAAAATTACATGGTTATCGCATTAATTGGCTATCAATCTAAGCAACTAAATTCAAAGGCTATTCATTATCAAAATGCTAAAATTATATCATAGTCTCTTCCACCAATCAAATGCCTTGTAAAGGCGATTACTTGTTCGATGGTTAATTCTACCTGCTGAGTGCAGAAGTATCCAACATGAAAGCCAAACAATTTTTGGAAAATGGTGAGTGAGCCATCATCATCAAGCCTGCTCCCCCCACCGAATCAAGTAATCACAAACAAATCTCCACCGTCCAATTCCACTCCTCCTCCCCATGTACCCATCACATGCTCCAACAGGCAACAATCCAATCCAGTCCCTTTCACAAAGAAAATCAAACACCGGTGAATAAAATAATATATAACACTAACTATTTTAACTATTACCGTCAATAAATTAATTTAATAAATAGCTGAACCGGGAAGTTACACTCGAACTGGTGGGCCCAAACGGTCCGAATATTTGATGAGCAAAGAATTCACGTTTCTCAATGCCTGAAAACAAAATTCTTTTCCGTCGACCATCAAATTTCCTTTTTTATATTTTTCTCTTTTTAAACGTACGAAAATTAAATAAAAATATTCCGTGTCGAGTTATAATTAATTTAAAATCATATTTAACTGAATCAATTTATTTTTTCGCGTCTTCTCTTTCATTTCTGGTCTAAAAATACTAGCCCTAAATTCTCGATCTGATCACAAAATTTTCATTGTTGAAAAATCGTCGAGTTCAGTCAGTCACATAGACTGATAAACTCACTTTCCCTTTCTAGAAACCACAAGCAATTCTGACATTTTAATTTAACCGTTGATTTAAAAAATTTGTCATCGCAACAAATCATCGGAGCGCGCCGATCATCGGCTATCAATCGGTGCATGCAGAAGCCGTGACAACAAGCAGTTAATCTATGTGTATGTGTAGTGGAGGGATTAGGTGTGAATGTGATGATTTCGCTGGTTTTGCGGTATTAGGTAACGGGATAATAAATGCATGTGACTGGGGATCTAGGGTTTTCTATTCTGGTCCTTGTTGTTAGTTTCGTTTTTCCGGCGATCGCTCTGATTATCCGCCGAAAATGGAGGCGGGCTGTTGCCAGAAAGGAGGAGATCAAGAGGCTGTTGATCTTGGCCTCCGAGGAGGCTGCTAGGGCCGAGTTCGAGGCCTCTTACGGATACAGCACCACCGTTTATGTCCCGCAGCATCCTCAGTGCGCCGTTTGTTTCTCTCCGACCACCACTCGGTGTGCCCGGTGCAAGGCCGTTCGTTACTGGTACGTTAACTACGAATAAAATTGATTATTTTGTGTTAGTTTGTGAACTTAAGATTTCATTAATGTGGAAAAAAAATAAGGGCAAATTTGTTTTAACAGTGCTTGGCATGAATCTGATTCTTTACTTCGACCTTTTGGCACTTGTTCTGTGCTATAGATGCAAACTGAAAGAAAAAGGAAAATGAAACAATGTAGAAAGTAGGAAGTGGTGATGAGTACCTAATTTAAAAATTTGAACGATAGACCAAAGGCAGAGGAATAATTGCATTCTATGAATGCTATAAAATGGTAATGCTGATTTTTAGATGAAAATTCCCCTATAAACTACCCTATTGTATGTGGAATTAAGCTTTGTTTTCTTATATGAATTTTTATGTCAAGCTTCTTTTGTTTAGTAGGAAGATCTAGCTTGTTATCTAGAACAGTATCTGCTAGATGTATGTATCATTTGCAGGTAATCATGTTTCATGTGTTGTCAATTGCTAATTTGGGTTGACTGGATAAAGTTACTTGTTTTTTCTTTCTCACCCACAAAAAAGGATTAGTTATCAGTCCACATTGTAATCTTATGTAATAGTTGTTAAATTCTTTCATGTTTAGGGATGTTCCTATTAATAAAAGACTTGATCAGTACTACTATATGTTGATATATCCATTTGTCGACACAGAAAATGTCTGAGTATTTGGTTTGCTTGTTATTCTTTGGTTATATGTGCTTTACATGAATGATAGTTGAGATGTTTCATATAACTGACACTCTGATTCTTCGTGTTATAGTTCTGGGAAGTGTCAAATTGTGCATTGGAGACAAGGCCACAAAGACGAATGTCAACCTCCTAGCATTTCTCATGAGATTAATGATGTTGGCAATTTTACAAGTCAGAAGGCAGCTGAGCCAGACCAATCTGAAGCGTATGGCGATAGATTTAAGTTTGAAAGCAAACTACCTGCAAAACCAATTCAAATGTCATCTGAGGAATCTGAGTCGTCTGATAGAAGTAGCTCTAGTGAAGTTCCACAAAGTAAGGATGATGAGGTAGAAGTTGAGTTTCATGCAGATGGGGAAGGAGCAAGTTGTACTTATGAATCTTCTGATACATCATTTTCTGGATTCTCTGCTTCTCATACAAGTAGTGAGTCATCTGATGATGTTTCTGTCTGTGAGAGCATTATTTCAAATGAGTCTGAGAAATTGGATGGGCCTTTATCTGCTGATATTACACTTGACATGCTTGATAATGCTTTGAATGTTAAAAAACTGGAGGAGAGGAAGCCGTTATCCCCAAAATTTGCTAAGTTGGTCGATTCTGTAGACAATTTTACCAAATTAAATAGATTCTGTGAGACTAAACCTGGTTGTAGTGGGGATCTTCAGTGCACACCAGCTAATTCTTTGGGTTTGGGAGCTAGTCACATGAATGTAAATGCTGAACGTTCTACTGTTTCTTTTAGTTTTTGGGGAAGAACACTTGAGCCGAAAATGGATAGTTGCAGTGATGCTGCTCTGCCTGATTCCAATGGAGCTAGTAAGAGCAAGTTATCTGATTCTAGATCTTCCTTACACTCTTCAATTAATGAGTCCCCTTCACCTTCTTTGCCTGAAAAAAGTCCTAAGGCGAATGTTTTTTCACCCAAAATTGTTCATCCAGCAGTGCTGGGGAACACTAGGGATACTGAAGGAGTAGTTTTAATGGAAAATACTAACATGGATGCTCCAGAGGTGAAGAATTCCTCATCCTTGAACTGCAAATCATCCAGTCATGCAGTAAATGGCACTAAAAGTGGTTCACACATGGTTAAGTCTGGAGAAGTTAAATCATCAGTATCTTTGTCATCTTACGGTCCTCCACTTTCTTGTGTTGGAAGAGATTCGGTTTGTTCCAATGGCTTGAATATTAGTGGTGGGACATCCTTGAGGTTTGAAAAGTCAAATATTGTGACTAATGACATTGGTAGTTCATCAAATTTTGTTGGAATGCCTTCAGTTCCAAGCGTGAGATCTGAAAGATTTGATAATGTTCAGAGAAGTTCAGCTATGTCTGCTCAGATTGAGAATAGCCCATCCAATGTTGGGAATGGTTTGAAAACATCTTTGTGGAAAGCAGTTGACCAGTTTAGAGGATCTAAATCTTCAAAGCAATGTCTGTCAGTTGGGTGTGAGACTGCTGGAAGATATAGTGACAAGGTTTTGACTGGATCCTATCTTTTCATCTTGTGGCTGAAAACAATTTATCCTCTGTCGTATGAATGTATATTGAATTTTTCCTGCTGTGTTTATGTTTTGCAGGGGCTCTTCTCGTACGAATTGTTTGTCAAGTTATATAACTGGAATAAGGTAGAACTGCAACCATGCGGTCTCATAAATTGTGGAAACAGGTGATGTGAAATGTTCTTTCCTGTAGATAATTTATTAAACTAATGGATGCATGATATTTTCTATTTGTTTATTTTGCTCTTCTTTTCATGTAAAGTAGTGTGAAGTATATCTGCAGTCTCAGTTTGGTGACTAATTAAATAGTTTATTGGTGTCTTCTATCTCACCATAGATAGTAAGTATCTTTGCCGTCAATTAACAAACTTTTGGGAATTTGGTGACACCTCACCTTTCCTAGTCTCAAGGTGATCATGCATCATTTCTATTTCCCCAAAATCTCACCGTACTGATAGCTACATTCCATTTTTCACCTTTTACTGATTCATTATCAATGCATCAAATTTTGATCAACCTACACTCACACCCAAGTACTTTTTTTTCTTTATTATTTAAATTTTTGAGGATGTGCAGTCCAATTTGGAGATTTTATGTCTCAGGCACCAGTCTTAAGGGCTGCAGAACTACTAAACAAATATTTAATTTGTGTGCCCTGTAGAAATTTCCTGGCACTTATGTTAACACAATGTTTATATCTTTTCTGCAGCTGCTATGCCAATGTTGTGCTCCAGTGCTTGGCATTTACTCCTCCTCTGACTGCTTACTTTCTTCAGGGACTCCATTCCAAAGAATGTATGTTAAGATCACTATCCCTATCACATACTTTTGACTTGTATCATTTTGGTAAATAGTATTTGTGGAAACTTTAATGTAATATAAATTTTCTTCAAAATTATTTTCTATAACAGGTGCAAAGAAAGACTGGTGTTTCACCTGTGAGTTAGAAAATCTAATTTTGAGGGCAAAAGACAGAAAATCCCCTTTGTCTCCCATTGGGATACTATCACGGCTACAAAGTATAGGAAGTCAACTTGGTAATGGGAGAGAAGAAGACGCACATGAATTTCTAAGGTGAGCTGTGTTTTCAATTATGGAGCATATTACTGAATTTAGATAATTTCTATGTTCTTATCATTTTATCTTTCTATGAAAGGAATGTTAATGAAATGATTTGACAGGTATGCTATTGATACAATGCAATCTGTCTGCATTAAGGAAGCTGGGGTGAATGCTTCTGGCCCATTAGAAGATGAAACAACTCTTATAGGCCTTACATTTGGAGGTTACCTTCGATCAAAGGTAATACCATGGAAACAAATTTTGTCCAAAATTTTAACAGCCGTGCAAGCTTTTGTTCCCTGTCCTGATTTCAAGTTGTAATATCTTGTTGCCACTTCTATGAATTCCATAGTGTACAATAAAAGAGGCATGTACCTTCTTATTGTTATTTTGCAGATAACATGCACAAAATGCCATGGCAAATCTGAACGGCAGGAAAGGATGATGGATCTTACTGTTGAGATAGAAGGGGATATAGGAAACCTAGAAGAGGCTCTTCGACGCTATACAGGAACTGAGATCCTGGATGGAGAAAATAAGTACAAATGTGACAGGTTAGTCTGGTTACTCATGTTTGGGAAGTTCTTGTGAGAGCAACATTTGGTTTTTTCATCAATATTCAGGATATAATATGCACTTACTATTGGAGCAGACTATTGTACGAGGTAGAGTATGATGATAGGCTTCTTTTTTAACTTAAGGATATTGTTGGCTTGGAGTTCACTGATTAAGCATTTTTAGCTGTGCCATAAAGAATCTTCCATACAAAGATCTACAATTTGGTCAGACTTTAAACACATTGCCTAGAAGAAATAGTGAATTTGAATCTTTTCTTCGACTATGAATATTATTCGATTTTTTTCTAATCTTATAATAACCTACACCAGCAGAAAGTTCAGTTCCGACTCTGCTGATTAAATTTGTCTATTGAGATGTTTGATGAGGCCTCCCTTCGTCAAACAAACTGTTATGCTAGTAAAAAGCCTAGTAAGTTATCTTGCTCTGTCGTGGCCTGTGAGTGCTAGATCTGGCGAAGTTACTCTCAGAGTTTGTGCTTTAAAAAGTTCAATTTCATATGAAACTGCTGCAAATGATGGTTTGAAAATGATTGTCATCTCTGGAAAGAGATTCTTAGATTTACTAGCTGTATATTGGTTAAGATTGAATATCCTTGTTGTTGTCATATGCCTCATTTGGAGCTTATTGAAAATAAGTAATTCTGCCCTGTGAAGAAGTGAAATTTCTGAGAATTGTTGACTTCAAGTTTGGTTTAAAGCACTTACCCAGATCCCAGAGTTTCCTTTTTCTCTTGGGGTTTTGATGTTAGTGGAAAACATCTACTTTATGGTATTCGAAGGTTGCTGGCTATCTTTTTCTTAGCTTTTAAATCAGTGATTCTTGCACTAAATTCTCTATTTTATTTGGAATTTGAAGACAATTAACTTACCTTTTTATCATTATCTTGAATCAGATGCAAATCTTATGAGAAGGCCAAGAAGAAACTGACAATAGCTGAGGCTCCAAATATCCTTACAATTGCATTAAAGCGATTTCAGGTTTTTTCCCCCCTCCCTATTATTTTTTGAATCAAGCGTGATATTTTACAGTGTGCTATTAACCGATTCTCATTATCTTTTTCTTCATCTTACATGATGTTGCAGTCGGGTAAATTTGGAAAGCTCAATAAATCCATTCAGTTCCCAGAAATATTGGACTTGGCTCCATATATGAGTGGGACGAGTGATAAGTTGCCTATATACAGGCTTTATGGAGTTGTGGTCCACTTGGATATCATGAATGCTGCATTTTCTGGTCATTATGTTTGCTATGTAAAAAGTACCCAAAACAAGTGGTTCAAGGTTGACGACAGCACGGTACGTCAGCTATTTCCTTAATCTTATTCTGTGTGCTAGCTTCTCTTGTGCTGGTGCATGTCATTTCCCAACGTTTTTCGCTTTCATTTTTATTGACTCTGGGTTCAGCTAAGTAGCATTACCAAATTATTGTAACTCTGGAACCATATTGTTCTTCACATGCCTCTCTTTCCTCCTACTTTGAAGTGCTTTGTAGGCTTCTAACTATTATATTTTTGTCTTGATTGGATAGGTAACAGCTGTGGAACGGGAAAGGGTATTAACAGAAGGGGCATACATGCTCCTTTATGCAAGGTGACAGATCTTGCAAATTGTTCTCTGGATAAAGATTATAAGATTTCAATAATCTAGTGGTCATGTATGTGACTAATTATTTGTCTTCCAGGTGCTCACCCAGGGCCCCTAGATTGATAAGGAACAGCATAATATCTCATGGTGGTAGAAACAAAATTCTTCCTTCGTGGGTCACCGGGAAGAGTACTATGTCGAGGTTAAGATCACCTTCCTTGCAATCAAATGTTGATCAGTGTCACCCTGGCTCTAATCCTCCCGATGGTTCAGCGAGCATTGAAACATTTTATTCAAGATTCCACCGACTGCAAAGGATTTTAGAAGAGGACTCATCGAGTGACTGCTCTTCTCTGATTAGCAGCAACTCTGATGATGGCTCCTGCAGTACTGAGAGCACTCGAGACTCTTCCAGTGCTGATGACACTTCTGATTTCATATTTGGTGGTGATCCAGGTTGTGGTTGGAACGGCCACTGGAGAACTTCTTCTGATTCGGACACATCGTCGCCTTCCTCTTCCTCTATGTTGTACTCAAGGCATTCTTCCCTTGGCAACTCAGTCCCTTATGTTTCTAGTTGTCCAGAAACAAGTAGAATCCAAGTTGGTAATGCACAACCAAGTAGGGAGTGCGATGGCCTTAGGGAAAGGATATCTAGTAGGAGTAACAACAGGCTTGCAAATTTGGAAGGTACAGGAAGTGAACCTTTTTTGTATTCCGACAGTGAGTAAACAATGTAGAAAGTTAACTAGTAGTGGTAGCAGTTGTAGAGAGACTGACTCAGAGAGATTAGGAAGGGTTAGCCCTTTTAATGATGTAAAATCTAGTGATAGTATGTAGAAAACCAACTAAGGTAAGTACAGATTAAACAAAGTTTTATTTAAGGAGGACTAGAACAGGTTAAGAGAGGGAGAGTAAATGAAGAATATGAGAGAGGCAGTAGTAGTATCTAATGTACTCTTGTAGCTAGCCGGGAAGATTCAGCTATTGCCATTTTGTCTCATGTCTTTCCCTGCAAGAAGAAATGGTCGTATGTTGAAACATTTGCATAGAGTGTACAGCGGAAAGGGAGCTCCCATGAAATGAGACCCTTAGGGGATGTAAATTTAATCGACTCTTTGTTTCATATACGATGGAATAAATACAATAATTAATTTCCGTAACTCCTTATTTTCTTGAACTCTTATGGTATCATGTGTTGAATTATTAAGAAACGGATCGCAGCGTGGAGAAGGCCAAGCCCAAATAGGAGAAAGTTTGTGTGGGTCAGCTGAGGTGGAGTCCAGTTTCAGTCAATCAATGAGGTCTAGCAAATGACAAGAGTAGATGAGTATCCCAGGACATTAAAGTAGATGATCCCACCACTAGATTTTGACCAAAATAAAAAAAAAATATTTGAAAAAAAAAAGTGATACTAAACTACATAAAATGTAAATTACACGCCTTGTAAAATAGGGCGCCGGAGGGCCGGCCTGCCTCTAGGTACTTGATTTTAAAGAGGTGTATCGCATACAGATAGGACCCACATATTCTATCATTTTGACTGACCTTGATTGGGCCAGCCCATACAAGTATTTTTCTTCAAAGAGGATTAATCACGTTTGTGTTGAACAGCGCATGACAGAAGGAGAGCGGACTAATGAATCCAACCACAAGTAGTGCCCACCAAATCAAACATCTTAATGGGTGTAAGTCATACATGATACCCCATGATGGATACGTGTACAATACATTCAGTGTACATGACACGACAAACACCCCATACTCTCCACCTTCTGTTGCCCTTTTTTTTTTTTTAATGGTCTACAACTACTTATGGGTATGGTCCTTGTGGATTACAAGTCAGAACATTTGGTTTGTGTTGACTTTGTAATTTGCATTTGCATTTGCATTTGGCCTGGCCCCTTAAATTGACAATTAATTGAACGAAAATTACACATGGAACCGTAAACGTGTACAATCTGTTCGTCATTTGACGAGAAATTAGTGAGTAGGTGGAAGCAGATCATCTGCATGTGGATCCCCGGCAATTTAATTGTTTGGATTTGGACGTTAATTTTGCGACTTGACACGTACATTAATTTCAAAGTCCAGTAAATAGCGTGCAATGCATGTCTCGTAATTAATTAGTTTTGTCTGCGCTTTTGTTTATATCTAAATATTTTTCTCTTTCTTTAAATGTACCGATCATGTCTACCGTCAATATAATTAATTTCTCACTTGCCTATAACATATTGTCTAGGAGAACCAAATTCTTTCGTGTCACCGTCTCGATCATTCTTGATTTTTTTTTTTTTCAAAAGATGTCGACTCTTAAACAAAAAAATGATGGGGATCGTGCCGGTGATTGCGACGTATGTAATAGCAGCGGGCATTCTTGGACTCCTCTTGGGTTGCGGCATTGCCCTCGGTTCATCCATCATTCTACTTTAGGATGGTAAATATTTAATTATAAATAGATAATATCCATTTAAATATAAATTCATAATTATTTATAATGGATATATTCATATACATATTCAGTATTTAATATTGAACATGAATATAGATTTTATTCATATAACTATGGAGTTTCATGAATATTTATAGATATTTTATTTGTATTATATAAAAATAATAATATAAAATAGTTAAAATTCCAATATCAAATTTGGCTATTAAACTATTTAAATTAGTAATATATATATATATATATATAATGGCGGTCCGGCAAAGTCCGGCAGAGATCTGGCAATTTTTTGATGAAACCGACGGTGGTCCGACGGCTTTCCAGTGGAGGTCCATTTATAATATTAAATCAATAAAATAAAATAATAATTATTAATGGTGTTAAATAGGTAAAAAAATTAAAGAGTAATTTTGAAAACTTTAGTTTTTAATATAAGATGAATTTAAATTTTTCACTAGTTAATATAAGAGAAAATTAGATTTTGTTGTTTTTTTTAGTTTAACAATATAAATTTTTTTTTTAACTTTAAATGGATAAATTAATTAGATTTTGGATATCCATTAAATATCCATACCCATCCAATATCTAATTGGATATTTTTAAAAATATTCATATCTATATCCAAAAAAAAATTTGGATGGATATTATCCAATTCAATTATATTATATATATGGATATCCAATTTAAATAGTACAATTTACCATCCCTATTCTACTTGTCGTCACATTCTTCTGGCTCAAGAAGAAAGACTCAAGGGCAGATGCCGAATCACCCGCATAGCTCCTCGTTTTAATTAGCTTACACTATAATGTTAAATGTTAATGAATAATTGGAAAGACCATTCTTTTTTTTATTCTTTTTTTAATCTTTGTAGTTTGATTTAATGTTCAATTTGGAAACAATTTCTATCTCTTGAATGATTATTGATTTAATTACATAGTCTCGAGTAGGGGAGTTCGGGGATCGAATTTTATGGATTAAACATCAATCTTTATCTGATTCATGATTTTACAGATTGTAATTTTTAATCCAATCCAATCCACAGATTGGCAAATTCAATATATATGTATGCGGATCGAATGCGGATTTAACCTAATTTATATCCAATTCATCATTTTACGGATTAGTTTGCGTATTAAAAATTTTTAATTATGTTCATTCTACGAACTAATTAAATAAAAAAAACTATATCCAATTCATCATTTTACGGATTAGTTTGCGTATTAAAAAATTTTAATCATGTTCATTCTACGAACTAATTAAATAAAAAAATCTTAAATAAAAATAATTTTATTACCGATCAAATTCAATTTTGAATAAGATTAAAATAAATTAACTGTTTGAATAAAGATATAACAATAAATTCAAAGTCTCGAAATATAACACAGTGAAAAGAAAAATTCTCATTTGTTTAAATTAATATATGAAAATTAACTAAAATTAATTATTTAGAAAGATTTATTTATTTAATCATGTTTATTATATATTATTATCGGATAAGATATGTATAGTATTAATGTAACTACATTTTAACTTATTTATTTATTAGTAAATAGTAACGTCACATTTACAAGTTTTATTTTTTAATTAAATAAATACATTTTTTGTGGATTTCTAAAAATAAATATATATTCAATTCACCAATTGTGGATTTTTTAAATTTAAATCCAATCTAATCCACCAATACATAGATCAGATTTTTACAGATTAGAAAGATTGAACGGATCGGATTGGATTCCGAACACCCATAATTTGAGAAAACTCACCTCAAAAGGAAAATTAGTAATGGAGTTGATGCATACATATTGACGATGCATGTTAAGCAATTTGAAATTAATTTACTCTTGTATTTAATTCATGCCGAAGATTACATGAACATACTAAGAACTAAATTTAGTAGTCCACGATCATTTTCTTTATAAGCAAGGTTAACTGCAAAGTGCATTAAAAATTTAAATAATTTTAGCTCGTAATGTATTACTGAATGGTCTCATTGAGATAGCTCACTCTAGCTCCCCATTGCCTTTTGTTTTACTTTTCTGTTTTTTCCCCCAAAAACAAAAATAAATTAAATTAATAAGGTATTTTACGGTAAAAAAATTATCACAAAATATGAAAATGTTGTTTTTACTTTGGACAGGACTATTTGCAGTTTTGCTCATAAATTACACTTTAAACAACTTTTCTCTATATACCCATTTTATAAATTTAAGAAATTAATTCTTTTTGCTTACCTTTCAAATGCCAAATAAATCTTCACAATAACCCTTAGCATGAAGCATCTTTATTAACGCTAATACACCATACAGCCATATAAATTATTTGCCATATATACTCAAAGCTGATTCTTTTTTAAGTTTTGTTACTCCTATTTACTTTGTTATTAGAATATTAAAAAAGCTATATAATCTGGGTACCTTTATTTTGTTGTTTATTTTGTTTTTGACTGAAGCCGCTGGGTTTGTTTTTTTATTAGGGATGGTAGTCAATAGTCACAGTCAAAATAACAATCAGTGGCACAAAGGATTAATTTTGTAACCCAAAATATTTATTTGCTTTTCCAAAAGTATTTGTTAAAACTCAAATTCTTTTTGCTTTCTATTAAATTTGAGATGTTCGAGAGAAAAGTTGCGATTAGAGTTCAAGAAAATCGTTGTTTGAATAGGTCCGTATGCCTCCTAGATATATATAAGAGTGTGATGATATGCTATATTCACTGATCATCCTAATAATAATAATAATAAAGCAGGCATGTCTCATAATTAATTAGTTTTGTGATCGCTGTATATATTTATTCCAGACCTGAATCTTTTCTTTTAAATGTATCAATCATGGTCACTAAGTATATGAGACGTGCAATGAAAGCTATAAATTAACCTTTGTGGTCAAAGAGTCATTCTCCAGCAGCATCTTCCATAGAAGAACAAAATTTGTAGCACAATCTCATTCTTGAATGTTAAGATGGCGACTCAAAAACAAAAAATAATGATATGGGTTGCAGTGGCAGGGATGTGTATAACAGGAATTGGTATTATTGGTGTCGCCTTGTACCTGTTTCTGCTCTACAAATCCAGAAATGCGCGGCTTATTTTAAGTGCCATGACCCTAACTGCTTTGGTCGTTCTCGCCCTACTCATCTGCCTTATTAACCCAATCAAGAAGAAGAACAGCCAAGACGATAACGAAATTGCACCAAATGCAGATTCTTTAATGGAGGGTTGAATTTGAAGATCCGTGATCATTTTTATTTTCTTTACAAGCAAGTTCGCATAGTAAAAACGATATGTAGTGCGCGGTAATGAGATTATTGGATGGTCGTAATAAAATACTCCACTTTCTCACACTAGTCCATCCAAATTGGACACACACACAGAGAGCAGCCGCTTCTGCAGCTCACCGTTGCCTTTCTTCTTTTTTTTTTTTCCAATATTCAGTTAAAAGGAGATGGACTAAATAAACAATGCAGGCGGAGAATAATTGAATTGAATCAATGCATGCGATGTTTGTCAAAGAAAAGAAAAGAAAAAGAAAAAGAAAAAGAGAGAAAGTAAAACAAGAATACACGGTCACGTAGTTGGCATTTGGTAATGGCATAAAGAGGGGAGCATTAGCTGCGAAAGTCAGTCCGTGAGAAAGGAGTCCCCACGCCCATAATTACATCTCTCTTTCTCTCTGAAATGAAACTTTTTAAGTTCAAGTACACAGCATATCTCAATTTTCCAGGGGATAACATGGGACCCCCCCTCGGCTTTCAAGTTGCTCGCTTTGGGACATGGGTTCCCAATTCACACGATTTTGCTTTCGTTCTCATATACACATAGGCCTATAATTATTTTCTTTTAAATGAAAGTACAGTCAGATTATGTCACCCACTCTCAATTCGTCGTTCGATCTCGGGCATTATATATGGTCTGTCGTCACAAGGACGGACGGTCTTTCATGAGGTTGGAATAAATTATAAATGTATTGCATACCTTTTTGTGAAGGATCCGGCTAAGTTATGTTTAACGTAACTTACGTCAGATACAACAACAGTAGCAGATTTCATCATTGTATATTAATTAATTATGACATAAAAATTAATAGTAGATATTTTAAAATTACAACAATTAAGTATTATTAAGGGTCAATTTGAGAATGCTGTATCTTTTAAAATAATTATCGTTAGTTATGTTGTATAAATAATTAGCCGTGAAGAGAATCGGTTAACTGTTTGTTAAATTTTACTTTCAGAAGTACTGTGAGTTTTAAAAGCAGTTACGAATAGTTGATAAATTTTACTGTTAAATTGCTGAGAGAAAATAAATGATTAAAATATACATAATGTAGGATAAAATTTACTTATACATATAAAAACATGTACATATTACATTTTTAACTGTGCATTTAATAACTTTTACTAAAAACAAAAATTTATAATATAATGATTTTATTTTAAAAACAACTGATAATTAAATTTATGATATGGTGAAACAAATTTAATAATAATTCGATCAACAAATTGATATTAATAAATTTATATTGATGAATTATAATAAAAATGTATTAAAATATTAATTTTATTTCCGATTTAAATAAGAATAGTTTTAGATTTAGATAATAATTTTTAAGGGTATTTATAAAATTATATTGAAGGAAAAAATTGATTCTAATTTAAAAACTATTCGTTCGTTACTTTTCAAAATCAGTGGTTGGAAAGATTGATTTTAGCAAAGTTGATTTTGATTTACGGGTCATAAATAACAATAATTAATTGTCGAAGATTGGATGAACTTGGACACATTAATTTAGCCTCCTTTTTCATATTGAGGCAATCGTTAATCTAGCTTTAGGGTAGACAAGTTACCAAATTTGTCAAAGAGTCATGGCGATACACGCTTTAATTGGAATGGCATTTTCCTAGAAACAAGTAAAATCCATATATTTATTGAAGTTGAGCCAGAATCAAAAGAAAAGAGTCCGGCCGACACGCAAGAATCCCTTGTTGAGGAGATGTCCAAGAAAGCAGCTGCAGACAAATATGGTGCGTGTCTATCTTCAAATCTCATCTCTCTCTTCAATCTTTATCACCATATCAATTTTCAACTCGCCCAGCCCATAATTAAAATAAGCACAATTAATATGGACATTCCATCAAGTCAATGCATGGTGGCTTGGATTGGCTTGTCTCGGCGTTCCATTCGGCATCACACAGTTTTCAAGCTATGCATATTTGTGTTATGATTAAGCTACGCCTAGTGGCACCACCGTACAAATTTGAATGGACTAATTCAACTAATTATTTTAAGCTAAAAGAATACAAGTGTCAACTGGGATTAAAAAAAAAAAAAATTTGTCAAGAATTAAAAAATGTGGACCCGAGATGCATCCATTTTGTCTGAACCAAACATAAGATTGATTCCAATCTCACAAAACAACCCAGACCCTGACCCTGATTTTTATTTGGAAACGGATATTCAATAATCATTGATGCAATGCATATTTCTCGATTTTGTCTTTGAGAGGCCGCAACTTTTTCGTTTCGGATGAAAAATCTCAGTCCTGCTCCAAAATTGATTAATTTTAGTCATTCTTTAAGCAAGCAAAGTGAAAGAAATAGTCATAAGATTTGACTTGTGCTTCCTATTTGGGAGGCTAATCAGCAATACTTCTCATATAGTGAGTTTCTTATTGCAGATCTAATAAAAATTTAAAATATAAAAAATATACATTTCAAAATATTACATGACAAAAAACATTATATTGGAATCTTTTTTAAAAAAAAAACTTATCTCTCACTTTAATATTCATAATTTAAATATACACACACAAATTTTCTTTTAATTACGACATCTTCATTTTAATAAAATGCAAGGTAAATTAATATATAATTCTCGCACTTTATTCAGTGTATAAATTATAATCATAAATTAAAGAAATTTAACCTTTAAAAGTTGATGCTAAAGGTTAGAAAGATCATTTTTCATTTTTTAGATTTTTCATGTTTTTATAGTAAAGACCAAACAATTATTAAACTTTCATTTTTTAGCACTCAACACTTGTGACATAATACAACTCCATCCCCCCCCCCAAAAAATTATGCTTAATAGTTATCTAATTCCATCCTTACTAATATGAATAAGAACTTCAAACCTCAAAATAAGAGGTTTTAACATAACGTTATATTTTCTCATACTATATATATATATAAAAGAAAAGCTCTTCATTTATTTGATATAGATCATGTACTCAAGATATCAAATATTAAAATAAAGTGTTACACAATCTAACTATATCACATGTCCAAATTATTGGTTGTCTTATCGGCTCAATTATTTTTGTTAGTCTTGTATTGCATGCATTATATATAGGCATATTAAATATTACATACATTTCTTTTCAATACAATTTGGAGTAGTGCCTTTAAAAGCATCAATAATTTTAATGAAAAGGCACCAATGATTGTGCGCAAAATGCACAAGTGTTTATATATTTATATCCTTGATGGAGATGAAGAATTATAATAAAAATTATCCAAGCCAATGTGTTTGTCGTGGTAACAGAATAAACCGCCTTTATAAGGCATATTTTGATTGCCTTATGTAAGCATGTTCCAGTTGTCTTTTCATTGAATTGCATCCTCTTAAATATATTTGTTAGGTACAATTTTTTTTCATTTATATATATATAGTAATATACGCCATTAAAGTAGCAGCTTCATTATCAATTAATCGAATATTTGTACACAATATATTTGTTATTTTTAACCTTTAAAAAACATTTTTATTCTCCATCCATAGATAGCAGTCAAGTGATCATACTATTGGAAATGCATAAATTGACCCTGATAGCTTTAGACAATTGAAGCCAAGGGTAAAATTGCATCAAATATTTTAAAATCACAAGTAACTTGGTTCCTAAAGAAAGTGTGTGTGTGTGTGTGTGTTTTTTTTCTTGTTAATTTTTGGCCAAAAGGCCCTAAAGCAAAGTTGAAATTGCTTTGGTAGCTCAACTGTTACACACTAGTAGAAAACGGATCCCAAGTGTCTGATAGATGATAGCAGCAGCCACACACATGCATGCGTGCACATGATGAGCTTACTGTTTGTTGTTTCATTGTTTGTCTGTAATTAATACAATTAAATCCAAATTTAATTAATTGGCAAATCTTGGTTCGCGAATCTCCACCAATGCACCGCAAAAACGCCGACGCCGACACCGACACCGACAGAATGGGAACTGAAGTCAACTGCTGACGGCAAAAAGTAGTATCATCAGATTTCTAAGCATGCATGTTTTTTTTTATTATTATGCAAATCGCGGCGGTGCCCAAGGAACTAAAGAAAGATCGTGTGCTGTGTAATAATCATTAAACCCAGTGAACGACAAAGCTTGAAGCTGTAGAATTGCTGATCAATTGATTCATTTATAACATATTCGTGAAGTGCAATGCGCATCAACGACATTTAAATGTGCGAAATCAAGGCAATGAATGGTCAAATAAAATGGCCGTCACGACTTCTAATTACTCTTAATATATTTTTTGAAATACTCCTCTCGTTATTTTGGTAATTATCAGACGAATTTTTTTTCAGAGTAAAATTAATATTTATATTTATATAAAATTCGAACAAAATGTTACATACAATAAAGATCAACTAGGTATTTGATTCAAATTAAAATAACGGAGCATTTACCCTTATTTGTAAACATTCGTTTTTGGTTTACTAACCAAAAGGGAAGAAAGTAGCAGAGCTAAAAATCAATCTTATGAAAAAGATTGTTCAATTGATGAAGAGCATCCGTTATCAGTGCCATCATCAATAATTGACAATGGCAGATGGGTAAGAGCTATCTCGACCAACCAATTTGGACTTTTTTGCAACCTAATTAACCATTCACGATGTGAGCGGAGAATTGAAGAAAAATGAGTTGCGTATGCATGCATGTAACCGATGAATGTGATATTGGGTGCTTCTATATGTTGTTTAAAAGAGAAAGACACTAGCTATGGACATAAGGTTCCTTTGGCAATTAGTTACTTTTTGTCTCAAATAGCTCAAATACATTTGTTGGACCTCAAATAGCTAGTGATGATCAGAAGAAGTAAAAGACCTAATTGGGGAAACAATTATGTAGCCACATATTGAGTTGTTTCTTAGAATAAAGATTTAATCATTAACCAAACCAATAGAGCTCCATTTCGCAACAGAAGTTAGACATATAGTTTATTTCCCATAGATCGAAATTTCCAAGACCTATTTAACACTAGTTATATCGAATTAATAACTTTTTGTTCGAGAAAAAAATTAATTCGTGTTTGTAAAATATGAAAATATTATAGGAACTCATACATACAAATCTTCAAGTCATATAAGATTTCTAGATTTATGAGACTTAATTTGGTATTATGTTGTGGTAAAATAGAAGTTCTAATTGATAAAGAGTAATATAGATTTTCACCAAACAACTATGAGGTAAAATCGCCTTAGCTTTTACATAGTTGGAAGTATCTTGCAAACACTTTACTGATGTCCTATTTAATACCCTATCAAATGAACCCTAGGTTACTAACTAAAGAAGGAATGCCCTTATACCTATCAACTTGATAACTGAACTAGTTGTTAAAAACAAGGGTACATATTACTTAATTATGTACTATTCTATGCATAAAAACTGGAATTAACATTAATGATGCAGTGATATATGAGTATAAAGGAGAAGTGCTAAAATTTGAGAGATTTATGAGAAATATGAGTTAAGAATCCTCTCATGATCCTGCATCATCCTAACATTCTTGATGATTCTTTGACATGTGTGATTTTTTATCCATGCTTGACAATCAATTGTTACTTCTTTATTGTGTATATATATATAATCAAAAGTAGCATTTTATGCACAAAGTGTATGGTTGCTAAAGCTTAAGAAACCCCTAAATACAAGTGATATCAATGCATGTTCAAGAGAATGCATGGTTGTGTAAATAAAATATCTTTACATGTAAATTCTGAAAATAAGAAATAGTTATTATAAGTGAAGTAATATCAAATTTGGATTGGAATGGAGCAGGAAAGAGAAGAACAAGTTGATGATGGGCAATTGTGCAACTGGCGAGCGGTCACTGCTGGCACACGGACGTTACAGAGAGATTAGATTACCCTGGTGGACCCAGAAATGACAGAATGGGAGTCGATGACTTATCGTCAAATCAGATTTTTCATTAAAGTCTCTCGGTGCCCATTCTATCTCAGGTAAAAAATTCACATCCGGTATATATTACTGCTATTTAGTGTCTTCAATTAGCTTGTTAATAATACGGTGAGAAACAGCTTAAGATTCAAAGTGAAATATAGAAAAAAAAAACAAAAAAGAAAATTGCTCGCATCGCAGCAGAATGGATGGGTTGGGTGGATAGATACATTATACATATATATATATATATATATATTAATAAAAATCCTGTCTGTCTTTGCTTTCATAAATCTTTCCGTTTTTCTAATTTCAATTTGCCCAGCAAACGAAACAAAGATGGGACAGAAGAAAGAGACAAACCAAAGTACAAAACACGTATTTTGGATTCAGATCGAAAGAGAGATATGGTTGTCATTCTTTTGAATGGATGTCTCAGACACAGCTTTGAAGAAGCTGATGGTCATTGTTAATTGAATAAAGCAAATCAAACCACACCACTCTCTCTCTCTCTCTCTCTCTCGCTTCATCTATCTATATCTTTCTTTCTCTGGCAAGATTGGTCATTGTTAATTGAATAAAGCAAATCAAACCACACCACTCTCTCTCTCTCTCGCTTCATCTATCTATATCTTTCTTTCTCTGGCAAGCATAACCCTAAGCCACGTTCTTTGACTGCCATACGCTTTATTATCCGATTCAAGTAGTAGCTGCTGCTGCTGTTGCTTGCTGCTATGCCAGAAAAGAAAGAAAAAAAAAAAAGAGGAAAAGGAAAAGATCGTTCATCATCACAACTGGAATCTGCAGCAGCATTATCGCTTCAGCCAGTGGCGCAGTAGCTGCAATCTTCTGTGTCTGCAGATCATGCAGATTCCACAGACACGACATACGTCTCTTCCTTTTCAAACTTCAAAGCTAATTAAACAACCAAACACTAATTCAAAAAAAAAAAAAAAACCCCAAACGCACCAACAGTTAAAAACACTTATTTATCCTATCCTAGCCTATAGCCCAAGCCCATGTCATTACCCTTTATTTATATTAACTTAACGTAACAACAGCGACAATATCATCATCATCATCATCAACTGTTAATAATTTGCTTCACAGAACTAAACAGCAGCGGCAAGAGCTAAGGGAGGGTAAGAAATAAATAAATAAACAAAATTTTGATTGAGACGGTATGAGTCACACACTTACACTACCAGTACCCATCAAACGGAATTCAAAGATAATAATAATAATAATAAGGCTACAAAAATAAATAATAAAAAAAGTATTGCGCTTCTTTCTCTCCCTTTCATTGCTTAATTTCTTTCCAAGTGAAACTGAAATCCTCCGCTATAGGCCAGCCAGCCAGCCAGCCAGCAGCTACTAGCTTTGCACTAATCTAAAACATTAATTAATTAACATTAACATGTCCCAAACTTTCAAAATTTAACAAGTGATGTAAAATGTAATAATCTCAATCATTCGCGCTCTAGTTGACAGTGTAAAGAAAAAAAGGAAATTAAAACACTAACCAATAAACAAAAAACAAATTAACGACCGCTGAGTTATCATATCATCAATCAATAAGGCGGTGGTGGTGGTCTTGCAGTCGGAGCCCATATCACATCACTACCACCGGCTCCAGGAGGCAAATGGCAACTATACATGGACATCCCACATGAATCTCCTCCTGCCACGTGTCCACTCTCTGCTCCACCTCCACCTCCTCCTCCTCCGCCACTAGATCCCACAGGCGACTGCCCTTCACCGCCAGCTGAAACTGAAGTCCTTTGCTGCTCGTCCTGCACCGGCAGCCGGTGATACGACGGGTTGTTAAATGTAGCGGCCACCACGAACACCGTCCCAACAGCCAGCAGCGGTCCCACCACGGATCCACCCACGATCTGCCCCTGCGGCCCAGCCAGCGATATCGCGAATATGTTGGGCAAGGGCGGATACGCTGCGTTTTGCGGCAAGAACGTCGCGGAGATCGAGAGAATGTCGAACCTCCCGTGGAACGTGATGGTGGACCCAGGAGTCGCGGAGGGCTGACGGAGGGTAACGTTGGCGACGGTGCCCGACCCGGTGAGCACGCAGATACCGATGTTCTTGCGCCTGCAGAAGTTGGAGATGGTCTCCACGACGTCGTTTCCGCCGGGGACTTCGAGAATATAAGGGCTCATGCCGGGTTCTGGCTCGCGGGTGATATAAACAGGAGGCTTGGGCTTGTTCTTGGAGCCAGGGGGTCTGCCCCTAGGGCGGCGGACGACTTCGATAGTAGCACCATCCCCTCCGGTGGTGGTGGGTTCCTGAAGTTGTTGTTGTTGTTGTCTTGATTTAGCGGCGGCGGCGGCGGGGTTGGTGGTTGGAGGAGTGGTAACAGGGGAGTTGTGGCTGTTGGTGTCTTCCTCGGAGGCTTGAGAGTCACGTGAGAGCTGGAAGTGATGAGAGAAAGGATGGTGTTGTTGCTGCTGGTGGTGATGAAGTTTCGAGAACATGGTTTGAGAGTTTGCGTTTTTGGGTTCTACTACATAATCACTTTTCATGCTCTTTATTTTTTTTGGGTTTTATTTTCTTTTAAATTATAACCCTCTTTTTTGGGGGGGGGGGGGGATTGATGTATACGTATGAATGATTGGTTGGGTGATCTGGGTTTTTGGCTGTAGGTGTAAATAATTAAAAATAAAAAAAATAAGAGAAGAGAAAGAACAAGAGGAGAGAAGTTGACACAGTTATGGAGAAGAAAGAAAGAAGCAGCTAAGCTAGCAAGCAAGAAGATAGATGTTGGCTATTTAGATTTGTTTTATAATAAATGAAAGAAGAGAGAGAGAGAGAGAGAGAGAGAGAGAGGGTGCCCCCCCTTGGAAACCAAGTTACAAAAAGACTAGTGGCGCCGCTGGTTGGGGGCTAAATAGTAATACGTAGGGCCCATTCCATGGAGAGAGAGAAAGAAAGCGAAGAGGTAAAAGGGGCAAAAATGTCAAAGAGATTCGGCTTTCGTTAGCTCAACTTAACATTGCCACCGCCTTAACTTTTTTTTCTTTCCGCTTTCCTTTTCTTCAAGTTTGAAGAGAGTGAGAGACAAATAGGAAAAGTCATTTGGGTCCTTCCCAATCCGACCGAAGCGGATTGATTTGATTGTGACAAGTTTGATGTTTCTTTCTTTTTTCGGTAATGGGGGATGTCCCTTTTTCTTTTTTCTTTTTTCTTTTTTTTTTTTAAATTATTTCAACCATACATATATATACGCACACAAAAATAATATTTTTTTAATAAAAACATTCTTATTTTGATAAATTATAATATTATTAATAAATAAAAATATATTTTTAATGTATTAAAATTTAAAATTTTTATATTTTAATATGCATGATAAGACTATAAATATTTATATATAAATTTAAATAATACATGAATTAAAATATATTTTAAATATTTGTTGAGACAAAATTCAAAATTTATAATTATAATTATTTTAAGAACTATTTAATTTACATAGAAGAAATGACTCTTCACGAAAACTTAAACTCGCACCATCAATTATTATTATTTTTATTTAATAACTAATAACATTATTCTTCTCCACATTTCTAACTCAATCTATGAATATAATAATATATTCTCTTTATCTTTGTCTTAGTTTCAATCATATTCACATTAATGTGGGTTCCGCATTTTTCATCATCTATTTTAGTCATTATCTGAGTGATGGGAGCAATATTGGCTTAAGGGCTGGTTTCGGGCAGTTCAGTTTCTCCCATCCGCATTAAATTCTAAACCTCAGCTCACTTACTTTGACTTGGGGTTTTATTTATTATTTTTCATTTTTGTTTGGAATCGGATGAAGCCTCTCTCTCTCTCTCTCTCTCTCTGCAAACTTCGTGCGGTTGATCAAGGGTGACTTTTCCCACTCTTTTTTAAAGCATTTTCAGCCTCCATTTCAAAGGTGACCCATTTTCAAGCATGATAATCATTTTGCTTAGGAATCACATTTGGATTTGGGTTAATCTAAAAGACAAAGAGGAGAAAGACTTGTGCTACTTTTCTGTTTTAACCTATTTTTTTAACCATTTTTTCTCCCCCCCCCCCCCCAAAGAAAAAAAAAACTATTTTTTTAACCAAAGAAAATGTGCAAAGAGTAAATATCAAAGCGGACCCTCTGGCATATGATAAAGATAAACTAGCACCCTTTTATTTCACTAACAAGGATTTTTCTTTTTTAAACGCCTAACAACAAGTAGGATCAGTTTTATATATATATATATATATATTTTTTTTATTTTTGCCATTTAAATTCTTATTTTATCTACTTCGTGTCAATATATTTAAAACTCGTGACAAAAGTTTTATAACTAAGAAAATCATATATTTAGAGCTCTCCGTATTCAATTTTCCCAGAGACGTCAGATTATAGAAAAAGTAATCAAAACAGCAACAGCACCTAGAAGAAATTGGGATAAATTGGAACATTTATAGATATTTCGAGCATGCTGTCAACTAAAAAGAAATTTCAATTCAAAGTCGTAGGCGAAAACCGTGTTCGAAAATGGCCAGTTTTTCTCGTTTAGGGAACATTCATTGATGTCATCCAATTTTTATCTTCAAATGACTGATGATGGGGCATCCGGGAACAAGTAGGATGGACCGAAAGCTCTAGAACTTGTAGAAAATATTCCCCCCATCTCAATTCTCAAACAAATGCATAGTTACAAATAATTTTTTATGTATTTAAAACGAAAAGAAATAGAAAATTTGTACGTATTTTCAAGAGATGAAACACATTTATAGTATAATAATAATAATAACAATAACAATTTTCTCTCCGTAATTTGAACGACAAAAAAAAATTTTAAATATTTCGATCCTAAATAAAAAGTACAATACGTCGCGTATTTTCTTCTACAATAGAATTACAACGGGTATTATTATTTTTTCTCTATTATTTTCGTACTTTCATAATCACTGTCGTAGTAATTCGTCAATTTCAAAATTAATGTATTTTTTTTTATTTTCCAAAATTCTATTATATATGGGCCATCAGTATCACTGGTGTTTTCAGCGCACTCATCACAGGCTCGCTCACATACAAACACATGCAGGAGGAGAAGGTAATTAATTGATTGGATTCAAAGACAAGAATTGACTTAAAAGGTGGAAGCTGATAGCACAAGGATCCTAAACGTAACACGAAATTTTAGTAGCCTTTACGAAATCATGCTTGTTGGGACGGCGGGCTCAATTTGCGGCTCTTTATAATATAAAAATTTGGCCGAAGAAGCATTTTTAATGGGTGGACTGAATGCACAGAAAATAGTTCCACATTAATTTATTAGCTTAACTTAGACACCGATACCGATACCGTAATTTCCATTGAAACAAAGATTCGTGCCATGTAGTTTGCAGTAAAGCCAATACTTGAATGGCAAGTACAGAATGTTAGTGACTGGGCATGGATCCCAATTTCGAAAGCATAAATTTCAATTTCTTGGTACCCAATTGGACACCAACTTCGACACGTGCAACAAAAGCCGAAAGTGAGATCGTGTTGTGTCAAAATAGGAGAAGAAGTAGGTGGAAGAAACCAAAGCTTTTTTTTTCTGAGAGTGTTGGTCGTTTAAGTCAAAGTTGAAACTTAAACCAGACGATTTCAACTTTTGTTATCTTGGGAAAATGGCAACCAACGTTACAGAAACTGTATGAAGAGAAGAAGCCACAATCTTTACTTGGATCGCCTATTAGTCCGGTGGTAAATCACCTTCCTGCCCGCGTACAAAAATGACTCTCGAATCCCCCGTGCGTTACGACAATTATTTGCACTCGATCCAATTACTGAGAGCTATCTACTCACGTGATTGATAGCAAATTCAAAAAGTTCTTTAATCTGTGTAAAATGTCACTGAATCCTCAAGTAATTTGTTTCTCCTTTTCTTTATAAAAGCGGAGGGTGAGTGTGAACAAACAGCGTTGTCGTGTCGCATTAATGGTGAACAGAAGGATACTCCCAAAATCACTTTAGCTAAAAACAAACAAAAGAACTGCTGCAAGATGCCTAGATTGGTAGGGCTAGAGATGCGTTTCCTTCTAAATATAGCCAGCTGAGTTTTATAGGTTCACCTTACATGCGGAGGCAGGAATCACTTTGCGTCGTTCAAGGGTAGGCACCTAGATTGCTTTAGTGAATCAGTAAATAAAAGCAAAAACCAAAGCAAGTAAAACTTCTTCTTTTCTTTCCTTTTTTTTTCCCCCCCTTTTCTTTCTTCAAATTGATTTGGTCGCCGTTACAAGAAAGATCATCATTTGATTAGATGGACGTATTCTTAGGGTTAAATCATGAATGTGTGATATCATCACGGCGAGAAAAAAAAAAAAGAATTAACCAATGGGATGTTTGATAAGACATGGTTGAAACTTGAGGCCTTTGCGTGTACAAGTTATTGATATTAAAATTCATATTCTCGTCTGTTCATTCAATTGGAAAAGCAAAAGGAAAGAAGAAGGCAATTTTCGGGCAACTAAAAGTTATCATCATAAGTGACGATGGAATACACTTGGAGATTTGAAGCAGTAGCCATACTTTTAATTTTTTTTTTACCTTTTAAAATTCATTGAATTTTTTTTAAAAAAAATTCATATTCTCATCGGTGGGTTTAGAATATTTTTCTTCCTGTGATGATTTAATGTAGTTATTGGAGTTTTCTTATGTAGTCAAACAAATCGTTTTTAATTACGTTTTCAATTTGGGGATTATGAGTATTTGACCTCATCTTGCGTCCGAAATTTGTGTATCAACAGAGACTGAGGAAGTAAATCCCATTTATTGCCCTACAACGTTGGATGTTCTGACTTGAAAGGGGGATTCTTTGAAGAGAAACAAGAAAAATAACCAGCAAAATATACTAACATACAGAGAACAACAAATTCAAAGCAAACACATCGATCGACTAGTAATCACAAAGATATTTTACATGGCAAACCAACGGAAAACATATATGTATATATATAATAACATTGCTACAAATCTTATTAGTAATATCATTACTATTATATTAACTAAATACTGCACTAATCATTCATATAATAGAAAATATCCTAAGTCCCAACGCAGCTGTAAATATTCATAGAACCCGTTTGGGACCACAGCTCAGCTGTCCCAAACGGGGCTATGGTATAGGAAACTTGGGGCTTAACAAACGAGTGTATTAGAGAGAGGGAAGAATGGTCGGCAATGTGGGGGCGTTTCAGCAGATTAGGGAGATGAGGCAGAGTGGGGCGATTCAGGCTGTTTCGATACCTCTGGCTTTTGAAGAGCAGGGGCGTGAGGCACGAATGGAAACTCAGGCTTTGGCAAATTAGGGATAAAAGGAAAAGGTGGAAGTTCTGGCTTTGGAAAAGTTGGGATTGTAGGAAGAGGTGGAAATTCAGGCTTCGGAAACTCTGGAATGTTTGGCTTAGGAAACTCGGGAATCTCAGGCTCCGTTTTCTCTAAAAGTTGGCGAGAGCCAACGACGCCATTGCGGCTGATAAACAGTAGGGCAGTGAGCAACAGAGCGAAGAGATTGGATGAGTTGAGGTGAGAAGCCATTTCAGGATCATTTAATGGTTTGAAAGAAGAGGTCTGCTTCTTATATACAGAAACACACCATAAACGGGGCTGTTAGTTTAACTCTATCTATCTACCAAAACAAATATAAAACAGGTTGATGCGCGCGCCTGCCAAATTTAGCTCAAATTTTTGTAAAGTCAGCATTTGTTTACCTAATTGATATTTTATCTTACACTAAAGAATTACCAGTCACTTTAACAACTGACAAATCCACAATATGACAAGTGTATGAAGAGAATGCTAGATTAGTAAATATAACAGACATTGATACAATCGTACAAGGATTAGTTCCACTTAGCCAAGAGTACAAACTTTGAAGTTTCGTTTCACTTGACCCATAACAAGTAGTCAAAAAGTGACACCACATAAACAGGGTACATCAACTGATTGGGTAGGAATGGGACGGAAATTCTACCCTCAAATCCGGGCAACATATGAATTGGCCTGAGTTACATATCTTACCCATCGATATGGATTATAAGTACTGGATTTCTTTGCTATCTGCAAGTATTTCACCTGCATGGAGGATCATATTGAAGCTGGTCATTCACAAAGGCACTTTGAGAATTTCAAAATACTTTAGCCTACTGTAACCTTAATGCTTCTGCTCTTGCAGTAAAATTGCAACTCGGATGGTTTTGATAAGAGGGGTGAACGTACATTAAGGTGATACAAACTTTTATTTCGATACAAATTTAAGTTAGAAACTTTTTATTAGCAAAGAATACAGTTGTACAACTAGCAACCTCAACATAGTATCTTACCTGAAGCTTTGATGCATTGTACATTGGGATTGTGAAAGTCATGTTAACAGGTCCAACTTCTTTCGTGATATTTCCTGCATCAAAAAATGAATATAGCAGGAAAAGGAAAAGGAAATTATATTAAGAAAGATGAGGCAGAAAAGATAATGTAGAAGCCATCACATGGAAACAAGGGGAAAATAATTAAACTTTGCAAAATGATGGTTGCCAAAAGTCAATAGCCAGTACCGTGTGATTCCTGTGAAAATGTCAACTTTGCACGTAGGGTATGTTCAGATCCCCCAACAATCTGTTATGCATAGTGCTTATCAGTGGTTTTCACTTTTGAATATGCATAGGCAAAAACCTAGTACTATTAATTGACAAATTATTTACAGACACCAACTAATAAGGAAATTGCTAAGAAATTATTGCCTTCTTTAGACCCCATTCAAGTCTCCTATTAGCTTCCTTGAAATCTGTTCTTTGCCCAACTGCTCCAGGTTCCAACCCAAAACTCACTCTGTAGAAATGATCATCCAAAAAAGTGAGCACATTTACTGTTAAATATAAACATACAAAGAATAATATAAATGATCTGCCTATGAAACCATTCTCTAAACCATTTTTTTTTTCTGAACATGACTCCTCTAAAAGGGTCAGAAAAGGCAGTATAACCTGCGTGGATTCACCATCTGCAACTACAAAAAATGAACCATGATCTCTAAACCATTCCAATAAGTTAAAAACAAATTCACATTCTGTTTTCTGTTTTCTGTAAAAAGTGCATTATAAGTCCATCTATCTATTTCTGAGTATATGCATTGGAGCAAAGGGTTAATCAAATTTTTTCAGAATATCAATAGAAATCCAGAAAAGAATGAATAGGCTGCATAAAGTAGCAAAAACAGGAATAATGCTGATAACTGCGACATGTTAAAACCATAAAACAAAATGAATACTTTAACTGAACATGAATTATCTAATCAAGAGTTCTAGGAGATGCAAAGAAAAAATCGTCCAGTGACATCATCGAATAAGACATGGCGTCTGAAAAAATAGTACCTGGTAGTGTATTTTGGCAGCGGCATTTCTACAACAATTGTGTTGGCAGTAATGCTTGCGGAGAATTCAGCACTTATTTTAATGATCACTTCAGCCTATACAATCACAGAGCATCATAGTCAAGGTTTAGCTAAAGATCATATTCTAGAGAATAATAAGGCAATAACAAGAAATAAGCCAAGGCATCCACAGTTACAGCACAATAAAATTTACTTGCGTCATGTCTGCTTGTTTTCTAAATATTCCATAAACAAAGACAAAAGTCACCTTAAGGGCTCCTGCTTCTTCAACCAATGTATTAATACGAAAAGGAGGCTTGAATTCCTGGGTCATTCGGTAGTTCATAACAGGAAATTCACCGTCTGGTGGAACCTGACACAAAAAGTAGAATTAAACAAATTTTTACACAACAGCATAGAAATAGATTATCTTTTCAATTTATATACAATTATCAAAGCCACATCTTCATGGTTTCACTCACCAGGGACAAAGTCCTGTCCACATCAAAACTATCAAGACGTACAGATTCATGAAAGTTACAATCATCAAGTACCACAGCTCCTGACCCAGTTGAACTTCTGTAATCTGTCACGGAAAGAAGAACCTGATGAGATTTGCAAAAGGCTTTTTTCTTTTGGGGGGGGAGGGGAGGGCAGGGTGAGAGAGAGAGATTTTAAATGAAATTAATAAGAACCGTTAAATTATACGTTTTAAGAAACCACAATAGCATATCTAAATACTAATTGCTGGCACAGAGAGGCAATAGCCATCTTAGAACAAACTTCAAAAGAATAATTTCAATAACGGACTGGAAAGCCATAATAAAAGCTGTCAAACCAATATAAACTAAACTTTTAACCACATGGAAAAACAACTGTGGCTTAAAAAATTAAAAATCTTCATGTCAATTCTTTTATTTTCATAAAGGCAATAGACTTGCAAAGTGTCACAAAGACAGTATAAGATTCAGTACCATAGATTGATCTTCCGCCTTTCCCAATGAGCAGGTCATCATTAAGAGCCAAACGTATTTCCGGGTTTCCAGTGAGGTAGCTCTTCATTTGAATGGTGCCATCAATCTCAGAAGTCAGAATATATCCCTGTTAAAACATCATTACTTGGCTTTAAAATGAAATTCATGATTGAAAGCTATGAAACAACGTAATAACTAATGATGTAAATGAATATATATTAAAACTGAAAAAAAAAATGATAAACATAGAATTTGTATGAACAATAACCTAAATGATATAACAAGACATATTACTTTAGGGGCCGATTCGTCATCAATAAAGAGAGCTGGCAAATAAGAAGGATGCCTGAATGAGAATCCTTCTAGTATTAAGCTTAGAGACAAAGACTATGAAATTAATGTAGTCTCTATCTTTTTCCAAAGCTACTAGTTGATGATAAGATTTATTCTTGACAAACTTAATTGTAAATTATCAAGGTTGGTTTGTTTAAATTGCACCACAAATGCTTAAAAATAAAAATTCATCCACACATAAAGTGATAATAGCATGAAAATCACTATAGAAATTGAAGTCAAATGGAGACATGGCTACTCACACTTGAGCTGAATGTCACGCTAATTTTCTCAATAATATCCACAAAAATTTCTTCTCTCTTCCTACCTCCAGGCTCATTCGCCACAACAGATTTAGTTACAGCTGTTCCTGGCATTCGTTTGGTCCCTTGCTGCATGAAATCCAAACTCTTAGAGTTAATCAAATCATATGTGCAAGTTGACTATCAAGTTAACAATATACTAGAGAATGTGATTGATTAGACGACAACATACCATAAAAATAGCAGCAGGGCTTAGTGGTTGCAGGCGTGCAGCATCAACCACAATTGGCTCATTAAATACATAGGACTTCAACACTTCAGTAGACGTTGTTTGCACATAACCAAAATCCTGGTGGAAAAAGACAATAGTCGATATTTCGAAGACACCAATTGAAGAATAATCAAACATGAGTAAAGTAACAAGGGTTAACAAGTTTTGTGAAAGACATTCTAAATACTTCGTAAACAGAAAGAGACACTTAATACTTTTTTCTACAACATGTTCCTACTGATTAGTATAAGCTACATCACAATGGAATAATCCTGAACAAATTTGTCCTGTACAATCAGCACTAACACTTGACAGATTCAAATTTTAGAACAACTGCTCATGACTAGTGGATAAATATCATGAAAAGACAACAGGCTGCAGTTGAGGAAATTATCAAGCATCCAAGAGCTCCTACAGTTGTAGACTAAGCTATAAATCAGGCCTGATAAGCATATGAATGGCAAATTAAAAGGCTGCAAATCATAATACTTTGCTCAAGAAATAAACCACCGAAAGGATATGAAGAATCACACAAAAACTTACGATGACTTCATCAAGCAATTCATAGACAAGCACAAAGTTCTTTCGCAGTGAATCTTCATTGAGAACCCCAAGGTAATCCTTGATGACACGAGCTATCCTTTGTAGAAGCTCCAACACCAGAGATGGTGACACATTAACCCTCGTAGTTGCAACAAACAATAATCCAACAACTTTGACATGAAAGTAGTTCACACCATCCACATTCTATCAATCAAAAACAAAGAATAATTAGAAACATCAATAAACTAACCTAAAAATCAGTTATCAATTTCATGGATTATATTGCAAACAGAAGTAACGAAACTTAGAAACAAATTTAAAATGTAGATTGAAATCAGAGAATTGAAATTAAAAATTGAAACAAATTGCTAGAGAATTTTGATCGCGCTTAATAAAACATATTATTATTGCCTAGCGTTCATTATTACAAATAATACCTACAAATACAGGTGGCGCCTCTTCCTCTCCATCGTCTTTCCAGAACTTCACTTTACGGAAAAATATCTCCGCGCTTCCTTTCTGAACTTCGCCTCGATCTACAGTTAAAAGATATTAGTAACTACAACGTAAGAAACCCCTAATACGGTGAAAATTATTGTCGTTTTACAGCTCTTATAATGAATTGAATCGCGTCGAATCTAGCTTCATAGTAATTTAATCCAGATCAACGAGCTACAGGTGTCAAAATTAAAATGAATGAAGAAAGAGATTGCGACAGAAAATTAAGGAGACAGAACTCACAGTCGCGGAAGACGATGTTATCGCCTCGTTGAGAGAGTACGAAGAATTGCGATATCATTTTTCCTGCTGCAAAATTGAACTTAAGATCTGATGCTTTTGCTGTGTTGAGTTGATGCTTGTTTCGTTTGTTGATGAGTTTCAAGTCTTATTTGTCAATTTGTGCGCGTTATGTGTAATTTTTATTAATTATACTTTGACCCCTAACATTTGGGCAGAATTGAAGTCATACCCATGCACATTGCTGTATCCCGATGTGTTGTTAAAATTTAATGTCACACATTCAAGGGAAAAAATAATAATAAAGGACATGTTGATTTTAATGTTTGCTGTCTAGTGACTAGATAGACCTCCAATGTTTCAACAATGGCCTTTTAGTTTGGGTCATTCCGATTAATGCTTACATGTGTACCGCAAACTGATATCACCACCCGGTAGATTCACAGGAGATTTGTTTATAATACGAAGTTGCAGCAAAGTAATTCTAGATTTCTAGTTTTGTGACAGAAAATTTTTTGTTCAGCTCGGCAACTGGCATATTGTTCTCTTTGAGCTTATGGACTTGAATTTATTACTTGTTAAGTAACTTTAGAAAGTGACAAATTGCTTACATTGTATACATCTATAATAGTTACAGTACAGTAAATGATAGAAGAAGAAAGGGGGAAAAAAAAAATTCAGGACCAAAATGAATGATCTTTGATGGAGTGTCTGCCCACTTCTTCTTCATCAACTTTGCTTCCCTTGTAATCCAGTGTCCACTTCTCAAATGTACAATTCAAAAGATCATAATATCCTCCATGAATAAATAGTAACTCTTTCCTGACTCTCTCTTCTATCCATGGGTATGTTAACAAGTTAAGTATTGAACGGTTGATCGATTCCTGTCACAAGTTAACAAGTTAACTATATCTTAGCAAAAGTTATGCTTGAGTTTATCAATTAAATCTTGGATTAGTATCAATGCACTGGTTTCTGGTGGCGAATTCCGAACATACCTTCTCGCAATGCCTGCATTGTTGGTCAAAGCTAAGGTGGGCTGTATAAGCTTTTGTCCTAAACTTGGCAACTTTAGCATTCACAACCCAGTTTTCAGTTAAGCTTTGTCTGAAAGAACAAATCAAATTTGCAATGAGAATGTAAAGCAAAACTTCCAGTAAGATTTAATTATCAGAAGCTGCAGGTGCACAAGAAATTGGAAAGATGAATGATGTATCAAAACCTTGAGTCTACGTCGTCTTGCATTCTCATAAGGGCTTGAATTCCTCCACAGTCACTATGTCCAATAACTAATATATTTTGAACCTATACAAGGCATTAACAATTTTGCAGATCCCGGAAAAGGAGTCATGTAAGAAATCAAACTTCTGTCTTGTCAGAAATATTGGAAGATTCAATATAGGCAGTCTTAACTTACTTCGAGTGTATTGACTGCAAACTCGAGGGCGGCATTAGTTTCTGATGGTCCATTCTGCAAGTAAAGGAATAATTACTTGCGTTATATTTGGGAAAATTAGGCAAAGTCATTTAAACATTCATATTGCAACTTTGCAAACACTATAGTTAACACTTTAGACATGTTATTATACAGATACCTCAAGCGGGGGAACAAGATTAGCAACATTACGAATCATAAAAGTTTCTCCAGGTTGGAGTCCGAGGATGTAAGAGGGACATACCCTAGAGTCTGCACAAGCAATCACCATAAACTGTTCTCCAACTTGTCAATTTAAACAGAGTTAAATGCTAAAGTGTACTCAAAGCAACGGAAGGATGAGTTTGTTTACTAATGATGATCACCTTTGGTGATTGAGCTTTGGCAAGATTTTGAAAATGCTCCAACTCTTCGCTGTCCAAATTAAGCATCACGTTACCAAACTGACAAAAAGCACATTGCTATCACAGAGAACATAAAAACTGCGGCGCCTACTCACAAATATTTGTTCTTCTTAAAGCTGAGAAACCTCTGTTTCATCTCTTCAAAATAGTCCAACCCACCGCAAGATTTGGCCACATCTTGCACTTTATAGCTTGTACGATCTCGAGTCAGTGCTGCGGCAGTGCTTGAAGATGAAGTCTCTAATTTCGAAAATGATCTTCTCCTACAAATGAAGAAGCCCGTTCTTTATTCAGAGAGTAAAACGTGTTGCAATACTTCATTATCTTTTGAGCCGAAAGCAAAAGTTATTGTGCAGTGATATAAAGTTCTGGGAGCCATATTTAGGGTGTGTTTGGGATTGAGGTTAGGCAGCTGTAGTTTAAAAGTTACAGTATTAAAATGTTTGATGAACACTAACTGCTGTATCTTTTAAATTATGTTGATATAATTTTTCACTTGTATAATATAAAATTTATTATATCTTTAATAATTTTGATAAAATTATTATTTAAAATTTATATTTATTATATATTATTAATTTTTATTTTATAATTATATTTTTTTTTTCACAGCAACTATAGCTTAAAAACTACAACACCTCAATCCCAAACACACCCTTAAACTGCTTGATGGCTTGGCATTCAGATGGATGGTGCAATACATACGAAAGAGAATGCACAAAATTCACAAGTTTTTAAAATTTATAATATTCAAATTGAAATTGTTTTTCAAGATGTGTGGCAGAACTGTAGCATCAGATGAGATAATACACACACACACGTATATACATATTAAAAGTCTTTGTTTATATTGTTGAAAATACTACAGAAGGACTTACTTCAATACAGGAGTAAATCCTTGCTGGGCATCACGAATTTTCTCCAATTTCATCTTTAAATCAAAAAGGAGAAAGCACCAGGATCAAGATGTGATAATAATTTTGCAACCAAATCTTATAAACATATAACTCACAGTCTTTGAACCAGCCGGGCGGTTTATGGGAGAACTGGCAAATGTAGATTCAACGGAAGTTTTTAGAGCTGCCATGGACGAGATAATAGAACGAGATTTTGATCCTGATGAAATATCATCATCAACAAAATATCGAGAAATTTCATTTAGGATCATTTTATTTCAACTCTAATAAAGCTTAGTTATTAGCACTTACGGATTGAGTAGACCATTTTTATCTTCCCGCCTTTGCTAACTGGAAAGTCGTTAAACGTTAATCGGTGATCGTACAGACCAACTATCGAAACGTTTTGAGCTACGAAAAGAAATAATAATAATAATTGAGCTGGGAAGGCAACACGACACGCAAGCTTATCCAATTACCAGTGGCCAATGTTTATCCAATCTTTGTGGTATGTGCATGCTCCAATATTTCTTTAGATTTTTCTTTTTTATTTAAAATGTGAAAATAACGAGAAGTACTGTTGGCATACGACTGAGGGAGGGCCTTGAAAGTGAAAGTGAAAGGTGAAAACTAACAACGCCTTTTTATTTTATTTTTATTACTATTATTATTATTTTTTTTTTTGGAGACAAAGCAGCCTCTCCTTTCCATTCTCATTAGTAATTACATTACGCTTGCAGAAAGTGCACCGTCCATACTCCATATACTTTAATATACCGTATAATATAAAAACGTTCCAACTATTCTATAACCCCTAGTTTACTAAAAATATTCGACGACCAACATTGAGTAATTAAACAGCTTTGCATCTCTTTTCTTGTAACACATTGGACCAACAATTTTTCTTTCTTTTTTGGCGAACAAGAAAATATGAACTAGTTCATTTGCCTCTTAATTTTTACAAAATCGCACGGACCATGATCAAACACATCACAAAAGCCTAATCACGATGATCACATTCGTCAACCAAACCACCAACCCGGGCCCGTTTAATTACCGATCCGATTCGGCCCAGGCCATAACCGGAGGCTCGATTTTCCACAACATCTTTCAAAGCCCTTTGCAAAACCGCCATTTCCTCATTTCCTCCACCTCCCCCAACCCATTCCATCACCACCACGGTCTTAGTTCTCCCACCAACCGTCATCATCTCAGCCCGGACCGCCCTAGCTCGGACCAATGAAATGGCCCGGGTCAACTCCCGGTTTAGTCCTGGCCTATCCTCGCAACACAAAGTCGCTTTTATAAGCTGCTGCTCCTGCCGCCTCTCTTCAATTCCATTATCAGAATAAGGAGTCACAGTCAACTCATCTGTTTCTCCCGGAAATGGCCATGACTCCTCCTCCGATCCACTGCTGCTGCTGCTCCAACATGAGTTCCAATCACGTTCCGCCACGTCCGTAGCTTGGCTTCTCAGCTCCTTCACGTGATGCACCACCTCTGCTAGCAACGAAGCCTTGTCCGTCTGTTGTTCACAAACAAAAACTTAACATTTAGAAAAAGAATATCCCGAAAATAGCCTCAAGATTCAACAAAAAAAGACGATAAAGAGGATTGAATATTGATCAAGAACGTTTACTTTGATGGTGTTGGGGAGGAGCGTGCGGAGAGTGGATAGATGAGAGTTGATACGCTGCCTGCGCCTCCTCTCAGCTTCCTTGTGACTCTTGCATGCATCAGAAGTTGATTTCTTCTCCACCTTTGAGGCCGATGAAGTACTACTCATGATTGAACCTTCACCGTTGATTAACGTTCCCGGCCAGTTGGGTTCTTGAACAAAGCTGTTTTGATGAGACCAGTAGTTCTGGTATGAACCATGGTGACTTTGAAACGGAAACATCTTAGCTTTAAAGGGATAGTAAGAGGAGGGCGACGAGAATCCTGAGAGAGAAGTTAAAGTTGAAGTACTTGGAAGTAGAACTGTAGTTACAAATGTAAAACTAAATAGGAGACAGACAGGGGTGGCTTTACCGCAGAGCTGACAGTTAAAAAAGGTTAATTTTCGTTATACGAGGGCGGATTATGAAGGTAAAGAGGTAAATAAACCAAATGAAATTTAGATAGTGAATTGCTCTGCCTCTGCATAAAATAAAACAGAATAATGGTCAAAACTCGTTACCTACTGGCTACTGGTGTTTGTAGTCAAAAGTTAATTAAACAAATGGCTTGTGCATGGCTAATTAGGGATTAAAATCTATAATTGCTGTAGTGGGGTGAGTCACGATCATGAAAGCTAATTCCACCACAAATTGGTAGTGGTGGATGTATAGATCAGTAGCGAAACGTGGCGCCATCATTTTCAAAGTACAGCAGCTGCACATCACTAGTTACAAGCTCACGGCGGCGCCAATTCAAATTAACTGGTTTCTTAATTTGAAAGCAGAATTAAAAGTTGACAGCACACTAACTATTATTATTATTATTGTTAGTTCCATAGGCCGACAACTTCTTTATATCTTTGGGAAAAAAGAAAAAAAAAAGAAAAGAAAGAAAAATACATTGCTTCACTTTCACACTTCCTTTCTGCCTTCTGGCCCTTGTTATCATTGTGTTCAAACTTCAAAAGCTAATCAAGCCTACAGTCGCGAACCGCTCAGGTATTTCAGTAAAGGGGGTAAACTGATTCTTCAAGTGTGCTAGTTTGGTTTGATTCTAAAAGTTTTCAGTATATTTTAACAACATCCTCATGACTTGTACATAGCTAGGAATTCTTTAAAATTTATGAGGTTAGTGTAGCTTATAGCTACCTTATACATAGTATTCCCTTGATCTCAATAAGGCCATGCTAGGTATAAGAATCCTCAATAATCGATTGAAAACTTTCTAAACTTGGAATATTCAGGAATTTGGCAAGCCTCTTAGGGCTTAGCATTTGTTATTTGAGAGACATAGCAAGCAACAAGTAAGTGCAACTCAAGCATACATGTAAGCTATTAATTAAATCTCTCTTGTAAACACTCTTATTAATAGTGTACTTATTATTTGGTTTATATTGTTCTTTCTTCTCCATAATTTTTTTCGCAAACAATATTACTTAACTAGTTAAGAAGTTCAATAGATTTTCTTAATTGTTTAAGTATGCGCATTTGAGTTTGTGGTGCAAAATATTCATCATATGTCATTACGCCAAATTATCAATTAATTAAAATAGTCATAATTTTGTTTGATTAATTAGTTAAAACAAAAAGGGACAAAAAAAAGAAAAGATCACCGCGAGAAGAAAAATTTAGAGGTTAGGACAAGGCGGTTGAAATTGCATGTGAAAGTGTAGGGTGGACCCCCACGGCGAGTCCGTCAGATCAGATCAGATCGAAGCAGAAAGGTGCGATCAACATCTAATGGTCAGAGACAACATTAGCAATTAAAAAATTCCAAGTTCGTGAAGTATGATGATGACATTTCGTTGATGCAATTAGCATGATTCTAGGCACCAATGGCGTCTCCTTTCCCGGCGTGGACCCCAACTTGTATGGTATAATATATGTCATTCGTGATCCATCTGAACCGATAAACATGCCTTGCTATTGCAACTACGCAAACCTAACTGTTAAAAGTCGAATCAAACTGTTCGTGAGATTTTGGAAGTTAGTTAGTGTTCATTCAACAAACTCTCTTTCCATTCAGATGAGGAGGAATATTCAAACTATCGGACGTCTGGAATCACTCAAAGAAAATTTACAGGTTATATAATTTTTGAAAGAGAGATGCAGCCAGCCATCCAGAGTGAAAATTGCAACTAAGTCCAAGGGACAAAACGGCGATGCCACATCACGTGAAGAGAGGAGACATGGGCATTTTGCCAGAAAATTAACCTGATGGATTTTCTGGTGTTCACTTTGTTTTTATGTTTTTTTTGACCCAATTACCCAACCCAAATTTTTTGAAGAAACAAGAGGAAACTAAAAGAGAAAATGATTAGACAAGCAGCACTGGGGAGGGTCCTCTAAAAGCTTGACATTTTAACAGTAACTAATGCTGTGGTGTTCAGTCTTCACTGATATTTATAGTATCTTCAGAAGCTGTTTCCTACCGCCATTTTTGTAAAATCAATGTCATTACTCATTTTTTAATATTGGTCCCCGTCCACCTAGGCTCCAATTTGCTTTTTTTTATTAAGTGAAATTTTTAATCAATCCCTAAATAAATTGATATTTTACATTCTGCACCCATTAAAATTAATATGTTACACCCCATCCCCAATTTCGTTAGTTTTTTTAGTTATTTTAAACACCTCCATCTGATTTTTTTATCTAATGACAAAAATACCCCTTTAAGTTTGATTACACAAAAACACCCCTTCTTCTTCTCCATTTCTAACGAGCTTAGCTATCATTTTTTTTTCTAAGCAAAAGATTTTATTTTAATTGCAAAAAAAAAAATCCAGTTATATGTACATTGTCACCATTTTATTTTTCCCCAAAAAAATCTTATCAGGTTATATAAATTACACAGCCGCCAAAAAAAAATTTAATAAACAAATACAAAGAAATCTGAAGATAAAGAATAATTAATAAAAAAAATAAACAAATTAAAAAGACCACAACACATTCAATGATTACAATTAAATTCAATCCCTTCCACAATCATTTTCATCACCACTGATTCCTTATCCGCCACCATATTCTTCAACCCAATCAAAAAAATTACCCATGAATCATTAATTGACGCATTTGATTTTGATTACTTGATTTAGGGCTTCAAAATACAAGCCCCAAAATCATAATTCAAAACAATCCAAATAATAANGACCATTTTCATCACCACTGATTCCTTATCCGCCACCATATTCTTCAACCCAATCAAAAAAATTACCCATGAATCATTAATTGACGCATTTGATTTTGATTACTTGATTTAGGGCTTCAAAATACAAGCCCCAAAATCATAATTCAAAACAATCCAAATAATAATTAATAAAAATTATTATACAATTGTGGTATCATAGATTTATCCTATATATATATATATATATATATTACAAATTTATTTTTACTTTAATGTCCAACACACTACTGTCGTCCTGCTTTTTGTATTGCCTTGACGACATGTCGACCTTTCTGGTTCATGACTTGTCATTTAATCAGTCTTGTCCTCTAGTAAGTAGCAGAGACCCTTCAGAACCTCCCTCGTGTTCGATTCTGTGTTCGCAAACCACTTGCATTAACTTGCATGGATGAAAGATACGATAACAACAAACCAAATATAAAGCAAAACAACAAGAACACTGCGACTCGATCGAAGTGTATATGATGTCTCTTAAAGCAAAAATTCACTCAACATTATAATGAATATATGAGAACTGTACGTAGATGCCAACTGAGAAAATAAACTAAGAAAATATCTTATTGATCTGTTATGCGCCTTTGCATCTAAAATAAGGTAGATGTCATACGATCATTATTCTGGCTATTTTATTTCTTTATGTGTTTCTCTATTCCATTTGAATTATTAGAACAATCACAAATTTTTTTTCTTATCATGATATATTAGCCAACAAAATGCATGTTTGATGCTGGGATTAGCCACACACAGAGAAAGATTGGGGAGGTTTCGAAATAAAGAACTATTATCTATTTACAACGGTGACTTATAACAATGACAACTGTTCTTAAATTTTTCTAATGCGCTAAAATACGTTCTCTATCTATAACAATTCATCGACTATAGTTGGCTGACGCTTAATTGACTCAATATCAGTTAACTTTTTCTATTTTGAACCTCATTTTATTTAATTCAATTTTCTTCATCTCTTCTCTCTCTCAAAATGAGAGTTTAGTAAACGTTTCTCGAATATTAGAGAAGATAAAAATTTGGGCTATAATCTTAGGAATTGTCTGATTATAATATATCAGTAATAATTTCACATAATATGAATTGTAATCTGAGCATTGGTCCCAATCTTCTTCATCTCTTGGCATTTGGTCACTCTTTGATTTCTTTAGTTTTAGTCAACAATTAGGCCTTATTAACCAATTGCATTTCCTTAAGAAACCCCCTTTTAACATTTATAAATTTAAAGATTTTTTAAATTGCACAAATAGGCAATGACTAGGGATGGCAATGGGGAGGGGAGGGGACCAATCTCCCCATACCGATCCCCGATATTTTACGTATGTCCCCATCCCCTCTCGATCCCCTCCCCTAATAATAACAGGAGATTCCTGAGAGGTCCCTGATCCTCAAATAACTAATATATTTTTTTTTCGATTTTGAGTTAATTATATTAAAATAAAAATTCAAATAAAAGTAAAATTTGAAATATATCTTACATTAATATCCATTACAAAAGTCACATACATTAAATTAGTAAGTAACGCAGCATGCAAATGATACAAAGTATCATGAACAAATTAATAGCATAATACAAAATTGTTACAAATAAAATTAAATTTAGATTCAAAATTAACTTTTCAATGGTGGCGTAGACATTTTATAAATGTAGACTATTCCCTTTACAACACAATAGTTAAGTCGAAGTAAATCAAGAGCAAATATTAGATTAGATTAAATATTAAAATTTTGATTTACTGTGGGCAATTATAACATCTAAAAATAAATAAATAATAGATTTAAGATAAATAAAAAATAGATTTAAGTTTAAAATATTTAATAAATATTAAAATTAAAACAAAAGTTTTAGGCTAATAGAATCTGTCCGGTTTTTTTAATGTCCTAAATAAAAATTTAGGACTTTAATTAGTTAAATAGGCCTAAAAATTTAATAATATAAATATTTTGATATTTTTTATTTTTATCAATATTTATAATTTTATAATTCAAAATTTATTATTTATTTACTAATAATTTTAAAAAATAAAAATTAAAATGAAAAAATAAGTAGGAGATGAGGATTCTACCTCATTCTCGTCCGTTCTCCAAATAAGAAATTATAAGAAATTGACTAATGATCATGGGATCACGAGAAGAAAAAAAGAAGAATAGTTGAAACGTAACTTTATTTGTTAAGATGATTAAATCACGACTTTCAAGATTCATCAGTTTCAATAAATGATTTTTTTATTATTATTATTTTCTACAATGTTGATACTTTTTCTTCAATGAGGATTAGCCTTTCAAATCAGTTATAAGTATTGATAGAGTTCTGGAGGCTTGCTTATTTTGCTGATCAAGAAAAGTCAGTTTTTTTCCAGGACAAGACTGGATGAATTTTACTTTAAGATGCTTTACAGAATCTAAGCAGGACGGAAATGAGAATTGCAAAAATGCATTTGGTGGGTGGCCTCGAATGCAAGAAACCGTTTTCTTATTGAAGGAAAGAAGTCAAATCCTCTTCTGTCCTTTGCCAAAGCAGAAGCAGTACTAGAATCCTTCAAGAGAGTTAAATTGAAAGGTCAAGCACATATTGAGAAATCTGCCAAGAACAATTAATGGAGACCCCCTCCTTGTGGATAGTTTCGGGCCAACGTGGATGTTGCTATTAAAGTCATTGAGTGGGGAATACGGATAGCAAAGGAAACAGATTTATCACGTGTCATTTTTGGAAAAAAATTGCCCAAGTTGTTGCAAATCTGGCAAACAACAGGAAGGGTAACAGGACAGAAATTTACTGGGTACTTTTTGAAAATCAAAGATCGGAGGAAAGAAAGATTTTCAAACTTTTCAGATACGATACACTCCTCAAATCCATAATGCTAATGCCCATTCCTTAGCCAAGAGGGCTTTAGGATGCAAATAACCTATTGTATAGATGGATAATGTGCCACCCGAAGTTTTGTGTTTATTTTTGCTTTGAATCGATGAAAACATGACTTTTCTGTCCCAAAAAAAAAAAAATTATGGGTACTCTTAGGAAGAATTTATAGGGGGCTAACAGCTTTAATCTTCCAAGAAAGGAATTCGTTAAGGCATTGGTTTACTACAATAAGCGCACAAAGTACGCACAATCAATATGCTCAATATACAGCGTATACAAGGATAGTTGCCAAAGTCTAAATCTGAATATCGGCTCTTTTGTATCTTGACTTTTCACTGCAAATGCCAAGGTAATTTTCTCTTCTTTTTTTTAAATTTCTATTCGGGCAAAACAATTTCCTCGCCTAAAAATTTTAAGGGGAAAAAAGAAAGGAGGGTGGGTGGTGCTTTAGGTGGAAAGAAAACCATAAGCAAGAGAATTGTACCCCATAAACAAGGTCTATTCTGTGACCTGAAAGGTTGTCAATATCAAGTTGAAGAGAAATCCGACACAGTGACAAGATAAGAATGTGCTCTACACAATTTAAATCGACTAGCGAGAGTATGTATGAAAAAATAGCCAACAAAAGGCTGACACGGCATACAGTATTTAATAGCAACAACAGTCTTACACTGTGCAAAAGTTGACGAGCAAGTACCATGATATTTGATACAAGAACAACTTAATTCAAACAAATATCATGAGCTCACAAAAATTTGTTCATGTTAACCGAATGGAGATCCAGAAGGTGCAACCAAACCAAGACTTTGCATCACTCTCAATCTCCGTGCACTCAGTTCATGAGATGTCCCTAATAAACTTGCTTCCTGGAAGCAATAATCAATATAATAATCAGCTTCTGCATGGAAGGAAGGTAAAGTGGCAAGCTTCTTGAAGAAATTGGAAAAAGAATTGCAATAAAACTCACAGAGTTAGGGCTATTCAGCATGGGTTTCTCATCTTGCTCTTCCATAGAGATCTCACTCATTCTTCGTTTCTCATCACTTGTGTTATTTGGCTTGAGCTTCTTGTGTCCACTTCCTTGCTTAGAATATTTCCGTTTCACCTGTTCTTGAACACTTGCGCTATCTGATTTGTATTTACCTTCTGTAATAGTTTCAACTTATTGAGTTCAGTGAATATAACATAGAAGCTCATGTTGCATCAAGAGCATGGAGTGCAGTATATGGCAATTTCTAATTAAAACATTACAGATCAATCTTCTCCTTGTGCCTATGTAGACTTATCATATTGAATGCATATATTTATCTCCTGTGACATGTACAATGCCACCCCAATGAATGTGATGAAATTTTTAACCAAGAATGTACTTAAACAACATAAAGTCTTCTTATCTCTCTTTTAACATGACACAAAGAACAATGCCACACATTTCCTAGGAAAAAGAATGCCTCCTCTCCATTCCAAGTGTTCAAAGAACTAGGAGAACCAAAAGTTTTCCTCTATGCGAACAATTAAGTTACCAGCAGTTATGTATTTAGACTATCACTATTGTTCCAATCCAAAGCAGGTGTGCTGTTTTAGTAAATATTAATTGTGTTTGACCTCTAACTTATTCATATATCCCATATCTAGTCCTAAGCAATACAAAGTAGAAGAAATAACAAGAAATCATTATCACAAGAAAAGAACAGGCTGACCTGTAGATTTTGATCCTATACCTTTTGAGCAACCAGATTTCATATGAGACAAATCCTGTATCCATATCCGAAAGAGAAAAGGAAATGCACATTAAAAGCATATTATTTGATACCTTGGGGGGAGCAACTAGCTAGAATAACAACCTTCTCAGGATTGCTAGAATACAGACTTCAAACAAAAATTAAGGTTACCTGCTCCAAGGCTTTTTCAAATATTTCCCTATGAGAACCATTGCTTTGTTCAAGTACCTGAGCATTCAAACCAAAGTATCATTTGATAATATTTAAAAGCATAGAAACAAGAAGATTTAGCTACAAAGCGGAAAGGCCGCATCAAATCGATGGTTCTTTGTATCAAAACTTACTTTCTGGAACTCTAAATGAAATTTAATAGGATCTACATATAAACTGCAAGCAAAAAAAAAATATTAATCACTGCAAGTTTGTGAATGAAGTTAACAAAAAATAATTAATAAGGGGGGATAGTACAAACTATTCATAGCTTCCATAAAGCCTGACAAGAACGCCTCCAGATGCTCTCTTACTAGGTTTATTGCATTCACTAACAGTGTTCTCGTCAACGACCTAAAAAATAACTGAGCAGTCAAACATTTTCAGCCAAATTAGGCATCAAACTTATGTGGCACAAAACATAACCATAAAAAAGTTTCATACAGAAAATGCTACATAAAAACAACCGAAACATGATTTGCATACCACTGCAGGCCACCATATGTTACCACGGAGCTTAGCCCAAGTAACATCCCCAGGGAAGAACTGTCCTTCTAACTGCTTGACCACAAATTTCTCTCCATCCCGATCACTATCACAATTTCTGCCACCAGAGACTCGATTACTTCTCATTGCTCGTTTTTGTGACCTAAATGTAAATGATCAGAGCTTTTGAAGTAAGCACATCAAAAAATACTTCGTGCAACACTACCTACCAATAAATAATTTTTCTGAAAAATAAGATAGGAAGCCTAACCAAACAAAGACATTTCCATCACGTAAAACCAAAATTGACATTTCTTTCAAAGGTAACTGACTTTTCACACTTACTACCCATCTAGTAAATCTACTACATTTGCTCTTCTATTACCGAATAAAGTACTAGTAATGCGCCGGGGGGAAAAATTACTTTGCATTAAAACTGTCAATTTCAATCCCCATTTCATGTTCCACAGACAAAAGTTAACGAGAGCGAATCTCAAATCATCAAATCTACAGGTTCAATACCATGAAACTTTTAGTGACCCAAATAAAGTCACACAAAAAAAATAATAATAATAATAATGAAAAGCAAATAATAATAAAAAAAATGAATGTTGTTTTGTGTCTGCTTACAGTTGTGCAGCTTCTGGCAAAATGCGTTGCGTCTATTGTCTAAGCAGAGAAGGGATTGGCTGGTTAATGGCCCCAAATTCATGCGAAGAGTCAAAGCGAAAAACAGTCCTAATTAATGAAGCATATGGAGGGACTAGTTATTGTGACTCATGGTCATGGGAGGTTCTTGTTCTTGAAACAAGCAACCCACCTAATCCAACAGCTTTATGTCTGTGATTTGCAGGAGCCCGCACCTTTTTGCATTTTCACTTACAAACAAAGCCCGATTATTTTTCTCGGCAGGCCGGGCACTCGGGAATGTTTTATTTTTTACTTATTTTAAAAATTTTATCATACCATCCTTCACTACTTTTCTTTTCTTTTTTTTTTTTTGAAGGGAAAAGAACAGAAAGACCCCTAATGTTTGAATAAGGAATACAAATATTTTTAATATTTGAAAAAGGAATATAAAACTCTTTAAAGTTTTAAAAAATACACTCAGATCCCCATTTGTTAACAGAAATTATAATTTTAAAGTGTAATTACCATTATACATCTTTGTATCAAAACTTACTTTCTGGAACTCTAAATGAAATTTAATAGGATCTACATATAAACTGCAAGCCAAAAAAAAAATATTAATCACTGCAAGTTTGTGAATGAAGTTAACAAAAAATAATTAATAAGGGGGGATAGTACAAACTATTCATAGCTTCCATAAAGCCTGACAAGAACACCTCCAGATGCTCTCTTACTAGGTTTATTGCATTCACTAACAGTGTTCTCGTCAAGGACCTAAAAAATAACTGAGCAGTCAAACATTTTCAGCCAAATTAGGCATCAAACTTATGTGGCACAAAACATAACCATAAAAAATTTCATACAGAAAATGCTACATAAAAACAACCGAAACATGATTTGCATACCACTGCAGGCCACCATATGTTACCACGGAGCTTAGCCCAAGTAACATCCCCAGGGAAGAACTGTCCTTCTAACTGCTTGACCACAAATTTCTCTCCATCCCGATCACTATCACAATTTCTGCCACCAGAGACTCGATTACTTCTCATTGCTCGTTTTTGTGACCTAAATGTAAATGATCAGAGCTTTTGAAGTAAGCACATCAAAAAATACTTCGTGCAACACTACCTACCAATAAATAATTTTTCTGAAAAATAAGATAGGAAGCCTAACCAAACAAAGACATTTCCATCACGTAAAACCAAAATTGACATTTCTTTCAAAGGTAATTGACTTTTCACACTTACTACCCATCTAGTAAATCTACTACATTTGCTCTTCTATTACCGAATAAAGTACTAGTGATGCGCCGGGGGGAAAAAATTACTTTGCATTAAAACTGTCAATTTCAATCCCCATTTCATGTTCCACAGACAAAAGTTAACGAGAGCGAATCTCAAATCATCAAATCTACAGGTTCAATACCATGAAACTTTTAGTGACCCAAATAAAGTCACACAGCTGATAAGAATTATTATTATCATTATCTTTGATCATGCCAATTCTGCGATCAATCAACGCTGAGGTAGTCTCTTTAAGCTCAGTCTATGCTTATGCATATAAAAGTGTCAAAATCAAAACTTTCATCTTCTTCCCTACATTTCTCAGCAAACCAAACAGTATACACACATTTCAAAAGCCTTAACAATTTGATAACCCAAAAAAATAATAATAATAATAATGAAAAGCAAATAATAATAATAAAAAAGAATGTTGTTTTGTGTCTGCTTACAGTTGTGCAGCTTCTGGCAAAATGCGTTGCGTCTATTGTCTAACCAGAGAAGGGATTAGCTGGTTAATGGCCCAAATTCATGCGAAAAACAGAGTCAAAGCGAAAAACAGTCCTAATTAATGAAGCATATGGAGGGACTAGTTATTGTGACTCGTGGTCATGGGCGGTTCTTGTTCTTGAAACAAGCAACCCACCTAATCCAACAGCTTTATGTCTGTGATTTGCAGGAGCCCGCACCTTTTTGCATTTTCACTTATAAACAAAGCCCGATATTATTTTTCTCGGCAGGCCGGGCACTCGGGAATGTTTTATTTTTTACTTATTTTAAAAATTTATTTTAAAAATTTTATCATACCATCCTTCACTCCTTTTCTTTTCTTTTCTTTTTTAATACGTCTGCAAACTAACGTAGGTCAGCCCAGTTCAATGGCAAAAGAAATCCTGCCTTTATACGGTGAATTTATTAAATAATAATCGAAGGGATTAGAATAAGTATAGAGAATAAGAATCAGAACAGATTATTTATTTTATTGTTATTATTATTATTATTATTAACAACAATAATTAAATAATAATAATAATAAAAATAATAACAATAAAATAATAATATAATATAATAATATTTTATTTAAAAACAAAAGTGAAATTATGAAATTTAGGTGGGAATAAAATGGGAAGTTCAAGGAATAAAAACTTGATTCCCTACCCCTTTTGTGGAAATCGAGTTTCATTCCATAATTTCAAAAATATATGGACTCCGCATATTTTATTTTTATTCTTTTTATTTTATTAAGTAAACATCATCGATAATTCTCTTTCTAATTTTAATTCCTCAATTCAACAAATAAATGCTCTATTAATGTTGAGGGCATGAGTTCATCTGTTTAAGTTTTTTGAAAAAAATAAATTAATATTGTAAAGGTAGTTATCTCTTAAATAATTATGGGGTGAATTTTTAAGTTTTTTATGTTTTATGGATGCACTATAAATGTATTGTATCTTGATTTCTAGTTCAATAAATTTTTAAAGTACAATAAATATATTTAAAATAAAAGTATATAGGTATGTATCTGCATACGTACTCTTAACATATTCGGGAAAGATTTATATACTCCTACTCAATTATGAACAAAAATAAACTCCCAGTTAGATACTCACATAACTCACCCTAGAGAGTGCTGGACGTTACCTGGGAGAAAAATTTAACAAAATCTACTTTTACACGACACGTCTTTTTTTTTTTTAGAAAAGGTTTTTTAGAAAAGGGAAGGTGTACGTACCTCCTTTCCATTTAAAAAGAGAAAAGGCAAAATATGTATAGACAGTTTTACATTGCAGTAATATATTTTAAATCAAATATGAGGATATTTGAACAAATTAAATTTTTAAAAAAAATTTACCTTTTTTTCTAAACACTTATTTTAAAAATATACTTATGAAGTAAATCATTTAAAAGTAAATATTTTTTTTATTCAAATTATAGGGTAAAATTATGTTGTAACTGCTGTAAGATACTACAGTTGTAACATAGTTGGATCCCAAATTATAATATTATTGGTAATTTTCAATTAAAGATCTGTTAAATTAATCTACATTATTTTCACGCATATGTTTGAAAAGTACGTCTTGTTCTTAAAATTTTAATAAATAATTTATTAAGAAAGTGGATGTAAAAATGAATTGTATTATTAGGTTCAAACTTGTTGCTAATATCACGCTTCAAAGTCTTGGGTATCCACCTATGGGCATTTGGTCCAATGGGAGAGTCCTTGCACTTACAATGTTGAGTGTAAAGGTTCGAGCCTTCATAAAAGTATTTATGAGGGTTATTTACAATCTTTCCCTAATTATCAAATAATTGAGTAGAGTCAATTTATCCCTCACGAAATATGAGTGGAGTGGACAGCCCTCGAATATTTGAAATGATTTGAAGAATTTGGACAGCGCTTCAGATGAATACATGCCACGACGAAAGTCCCAATTATAGAGTATGTTTGTAAATATTAATTATAGTACATGTCACGACAAAGGTCCCAATTGTAGAGTATGTTTATAAATATTAATTATAGCACATGTAGCAAAATATGTATAGACAGTTTTACATTGCAGTAATATATTTTAAATCAAATATGAGGATATTTGAACAAATTAAATTTTTTAAAAAATTTTACCTTTTTTTCTAAACACTTATTTTAAAAATATACTTATGAAGTAAATCATTTAAAAGTAAATATTTTTTTTTATTCAAATTATAGGGTAAAATTATGTTGTAACTGCGGTAAGATACTACAGTTGTAACATAGCTGGATCCCAAATTATAATATTATTGGTAATTTTCAATTAAAGATCTGTTAAATTAATCTACATTATTTTCACGCATATGTTTGAAAAGTACGTCTTGTTCTTAAAATTTTAATAAATAATTTATTAAGAAAGTGGATGTAAAAATGAATTGTATTATTAGGTTCAAACTTGTTGCTAATATCACGCTTCAAAGTCTTGGGTATCCACCAATGGGCATTTGGTCCAGTGGGAGAGTCCTTTCACTTACAATGTTGAGTGTAAAGGTTCGAGCATTCATAAAAGTATTTATGAGGGTTATTTACAATCTTTCTCCAATTATCAAATAATTGAGTAGAGTCAGTTTATTCCTCACGAAATGTGAGTGGAGTGGACAGCCCTCGAATATTTGAAATGATTTGAAGAATTTGGACAGCGCTTCAGAGGAGTACATGCCACGACGAAGGTCCCAATTATAGAGTATGTTTGTAAATATTAATTATAATACATGTCACGACGAAGGTCCCAATTGTAGAGTATGTTTATAAATATTAATTATAGCACATGTCACGACGAAGGCCCCAATTATAAAATATGTTTATAAATATTAATTGTAATATCTGATATAATATCAGTAGCAATCACGTGTAACAGTATTAAAAAAAAAAGCCTTGGGTATCCGAGATATGACAATATAATAATTGCAATGAGAAGCAAATGTGGGGACGAAATTTTGGAAAATCAATGGCATTCTATTGTTCAGAGTTTAGATCGTGTCTATTCTATATATCATTACTTCCATCTTATAACAGTCGAAGTCCAGAGAATTTATCTCATTTAAGATGAAAATCTCTCGTCCTGGTGAGAATTGAATCCTAGACTTTTCAAGCGGTGAAAAATAAAAAATGCGTGTGATTTTTTATTTAAAAAAAAGAGGTAAATTTAAATATAATTAAAAAATATTAATAAGTGGAGGCAGTTCCACAAGTCAGAAGTAGTCAACTTTTTTTTTAATACACTTATATATTACAATCATGATATTTATAATCATAAATCCGTCCGAATTTTATATGAGTAATTCTATTATAGTATAATTCGAATATCAATTGGAAGAAGATTTACCTATTGGACTGAAAGAATATTTACCTTCACTATTATTGGAGGTAAATCAATCCCACCTCAATGTGGGAAGCCGATTAACTCCCATTTTACAAGAAAGCAAGTCCCAACAATGACCCTGCGCACTGGGACTTGAACCCATGCCCTCAAGGTTGTTGAGCGCACGTTGAGGGCATGAGCACGCCAATGGGCTACAAGCCCATTGGCCAGAAGCAGTCAACTTTATTTTTACAAAAATGGTAAAAGTTTATTTAGTCCATGTATTTTAGAATTTGTATCCATTTAGTTCTTATATTTTAAAAAATGTCTCGAAACATCCTTGTCGTTAAAGTATTGATACCCCTACGGTTACTTTTTATTTCTTTTGTCTTACTTTTACAATATTATCTTTTTATAATAATTTCTTTGTTTAGACATTAATAAAAAAAATAATTAAATTATCAATTTAACCATAAGAAATAAAAAAAATATTAATTTTTAATTATCAAAAATTAAATTTTTATTTTTTATTTATTTTGGTTTACTTTTACAATATTACATTTTTATAATAATATTTTTATTAATATTTAAATAAAAAATTATTATAAAAATAATATTATAAAAATAATCTAAAAATAATCTAAAAATAATAATAAAAATATCAATACTTTAATAATAAAAATATTTTAAATTATTTTAAAAAATATAAAAATTAAATAAACACCAACATAAAAATATTTGAACTAAATAATCTTTTAACCTTAAAAAAAACCCAAACTTTAAAGAGGTTAGAGTTAGAAACAAATCCAAAACCCTTGAAACTCAAAACCCCAATTTCCAAAACTCCTTTAGCTGTTCTTTCCGTGTCCTCTCCGGTCGATAAGCTCCGCTCCGCCATCGCCATCGCCATCGCCATCGCCATCGCCATCGCCATCGCCGAGATCATTAAGCCCCGTCTCCCACTGAAGGTAAATCCTCCGTTGTACTCACTTCCGCTAATCGTTTCTTTAAGCCGTCGTCCAAAACACACCCTGGTACTTAATAACAAATGGGCAGTCATTAATTTGCTCAAGAATATATCAGATTGTCGTAAAGCGTGAAAAATGTTTTGAATTAACTTTTTTGTCCAATTTGGGTATAAATGACTTGGCGTTGACCGATGATTCAAGGGTTTTGAATTAGAAGGAAGGTAAGCATGTGGGTTAGAGAAAAAAAATATTTTTTCTTTTTAATTTAATCCATTCCTGTTCAATTACCTATTACATTGTATAAATTCTGTATGTGTGTGCGCGCTTGTGTAGTTCCACCTTAGATTTTTGTTTAGACGTTCATCAAACAAAAGGCAGCTTATCATCCGAAGTGATTTTTTGTTGAATTGGAATTCATATTAAGAAGCTCGTTGCATGCTTCAAGTGTTTTAGATTTTGCTTCTGGGCATTCCTCAACTGAGCTTGTACTTCAATAGGTGAAAGAGTATAGGTTTATTTTACGTTCAAGTTTTTTGTTTTTAACAGTCATGGTGGATCCATGGTGGTCACTGTTAGGCGCAGCTATACCAGCTGTAATCATGGGACAAGCTCTGAGGATGAAGAAAAGGAGAGCGGAAGAACAGAGGCTGAAGAGTGCAAGAGGGCGTGAGAAGAGCTCTGATGATATCTTTGTATGCGAGAGGGTGTGCACTTCAAAGAGGATGCTAAAGAAGGTTGGTTCATTATCTAAAGAGCCGACCATTGACACTTGTGTCACTGTTTGTGGTGTTTCTCAGATTGATGCTTGTGCTGATGCATGTGCAAGAACTGTTTGTGTCAATCAACACCAAGTCCCCAATTGGAATGATATATGTCTTAGGAAGTGCCAAAGTGAGTGCCTTAGGTTATCGAATCCCTCTGTCATGTCATAATAGCATTGTCTTCATGTTGCCCTATCTACTATTTGGCTGGAATTTTTAAAACTAGTTTCTTGCAATATACATTTAATTTAGTGAATTGATATACCTATTCCATGAGTTCCAATTATATCTGTTGAAACTGCGGTCTTGTTGTCAGAATCTGATTCTAGATTATCATATTTGTTGGCCCAATGTAGTTAGTAATCAGGATGGTTAGAAAATTTTCTCATGATGTTTCAAATTATTGTTTGTTTCTCCATTTTATTCTCCTCTTTCAAGTCCCAAGTGCTATATCGCTGGAATGAAAGTGATGCCTTTCCTTCAGTCTTGGTTGGAGGAAATATTGTTCAACCACCAGACTGGAATGATTCCTGTTGTAGGAATCTTTTGGGTGGGGGAATGGTTACAGCATGCCCATTCATTTTCGTTTTCCTTATGCACAATTTACCATGGAGGGTCCAAGAAGTAGTTTTTAACCACAGCAGAGTTAACATGTCTGCTGAAAATTGCTTCAATGTAGCAGTTTAATGTATTGGCATCTTCAATGAACTTAACTCTGCCAAAACTTGTTAGGACAGTGTAAGAATTGTATTGGGTATGACTCTATGAGAAGTACAACTTATGCATCAGCAGACGGATTGAGAGAAGATGGAATTAAGTTTTTGTGCTTGAACCCTGAAGGGAATGTTGTATATGGTTAGGAAACAATTGGAGTTAAGCCATACTGATTGAAAAAAAGATGATTATACACATATAAGCTTACGAGCTTGTTGGTCTTTATTCCTTTTCTTTAGTATTCTATTCAAGTTGATGGTCTAGGAACATAAGAGTTTCAAGTTGGTCGGATGGTTTAACTTCAATTAAAGTTGAAGACTTTGCGCCACAGGTTCCCCCATTATTTGAAATATCTAACTGAGTATTAAGTGTGAGCATCCGTGAAAACGACTGCTCATCCAAAAAACTGTCTATGCACCAAGGAGAATGAAAATGATGTATGGATGTCTAATTGGTAAAGTACAAAACAAGCTTTCTAGAAACGCAATATAAAAACAGAATTCATTTTTATCACTAAGAGATAATACTAGTTGCCCAACACAAGATGCCGCTTATGGGAATATGAAAATAGAAAGAGAGCAATTAAAAAAAAAAAAGGCTCCTCCTCATCACCAACTTGATGTCTATCAACTGCAAATTCAACTCCCCTCAATTCATTCTAGGATTACAATCCAAATATTCAACTGAAAATTATTACAAAGGCACATAAAATTTAATTCACAAACCAAATTTAGCACAAATTCAACTCCCCTCAATTCATTCTAGGATTACAATCCAAATATTCAACCGAAAATTATTACAAAGGCACATAAAATTTAATTCACAAACCAAATTTAGCCCACTCTTTTCTGTTCTCCGCAGCTGGTTCATTACCAATATATTGTTAGTGAGCATCTGCAATGTTGGAAAGAGGTTATTATTGCACGATATATGACCAACATGCAAGGTAAACCAAATGAATAAATCAGATATCAGTTGTAGAATGAAATCAATTAAGAATCAATAACTCTAACACGAATTTTTCCCATTGAACTAGAAGTAATCAAGAATCAATTTCTCCTTGCTAAGTAGTTTTGAGCATGACACACTAAAAAATACATACAAAAATCATTCATATGGAAAAGGTTTTAACAACAATGATCTTTCACTGATTTCAGTTCTGTTGCCTTTAATAATGCAACAACAGACCTGCTGTTAATGATTCGCATTAAATCAAAACTACTATAACTTCACCATCCATACTGACCCTAGTTTTCAGCAAAATTTGGTGCGTAGCGAGAATAACTGATTCATAAAAAGAGCTTGAACCTAATGCTTATAAAACCCATTGAATCCTCCCCACTGTTGGGTATTGCATATAATGCTATAATCCAACAGCAAATAACAAACCCACAGCTATTCTCTTCCAGTTTTAATCTTATAACATACCACACCACTCAACTGTCTATCAGTATGCACAAAGTTCTGCAACATTGCAATTAAATCATCATAACCATCCAATTTTCAAACAAATCTAACAAGAATTTAAGATTACCATGATTCAATTGGTCTATAACCTTGAGACTGGTGAAGATAAAACATATGATTTATACATAAAACCAGCAACCAAGAACAGTACATTCAACTCAACATTATGTACAAGGCTCAATCCAATCAAGTTAAGAACTTAACAAAAATTAACATTACTCATATCACAATGACTGCACCTAGCCAGCAGTTAGTTACAAAAAGGAACAACTACAACAACAATACCTAGAAATTTCAAGAAAGGAGCAGCTTCAGCCTGAGCATCGCCGTCCTAGCTCTGTTCTGTCATCCAGTAGGTTTTGTGAATAGACATGCCAAAAAAGTATTGTAATTGCTCTAACATGTTTAACAAGCCCCCAAAGTCACAGCTACAGCGGATTTTTCCTCGGTCTTCCCCTCTTCTTAGCTCCCGTGGCCACTCTCTCATCATTTCCATCCACCTTCGCCCGCCCCTCCACATCAGCACCACCAGCACCAGCACCAGCACCAGCATCGCCGCCGCCGCCACCTCCATTTCCTCCAGTAAAGAGCGGAGGCATCCAATTAGGAAACCCAGAAGTGGGCACCCCTCCATTTTCGGAATTCCCAGCCACAAACCCCAGAGGAAAGAACCCCCAGCAACAGTAATACGCATCCTTCCCGGAAACCAACGGGGGCAAATTCGGAACCAACGCCGCGTGGAACCCTCTCTTACAATTCTCACACCTCAAACAACAGTTCTCATAAACCCTCGGGTACTCATACAAGATATAACAGTACGGACACGCCGTCCAGAAACTGGACAATCTCGCCCGTTGATCCTCGCCATCAATTCCTCTAGCATTACTCGGCCTCTTCGTATTACTACTCGGCCTCTGGCTCCTTCTCACAGGCAACTTATTACTCTGGTGCATTGAATCAGAATGAGTCGTTAAATCGATCTTCGTGAACAGACTGAGCTCGTGATCGTAAGGGGTTTTCTTACGGGTGTCTGATAACACCCCCCACGCGTCGACGACGAGAGTGAACGCTTGATCTGCGAAAGGGTATTTGTTCTTGTCTGGGTGCAAGAGCAGGGCGAGTTTGCGGTATTGTTTCTTGATTAGATCCTGATCGTCGGTTCGACGGTCGATTTGCAAGATGGAGTACCAGTCGTGGTGGTTGTTTACACGCTTTTCTGCGGCGAGAAGCACGTCGACGACGGCCAAGATCTGATCTGAGCCTTCTAAAAGGGGTTCGGTTTCTTGGGCTAGGATTGCGAATTCTTTTGACCCGTTTAAATCCCGTTGATTTAGGAGCTTCTCCGCGACTCCCAGCAAGCGTTCCGCTTCCGCTCTGTTGGAATTTGGTTCCATTAATTTCTGTTTTTTCTTTTTTCTTCCCGAGTCTTGTTTGGGGAGCGAGAAAATGCTGGGACTGTTATGAAGGTAAAATAAACATAAATCAAATGAACTTTTGGTTTTGGTTTAATGGCAGATGAACAAACCGAGGGGACAAGGGTATATTAGTCCTTAAGGATGAGTAGTGCGGGTTTAGTATTATAATATGGTCACTTTCGGACAAGAACAGATGCGTGATGCGTGTGAATAACTGAATATTGTGTTTCGATTGTTGTTCCCAAAAAAAAAAAATGGGTGCCGTTCGATTCTTGTTTCGGTTTCAAACTATAAATTCTTTTGTATTTCTTTTTCAAATCTTTAACTTTTTCTCATATTAACCGTTTTTTTTAAATAAAATAAAATAAAATTTATAGTGCGATTATGAGAATGGAGTAGAATGAGAATATGTTGGGAATATGAATGGTATGAAATAAGAATGAGGAATGGAAATGAGATTCTAATGTTTATTTAATAAAAAGAAATAAAAATAAAAATATGCTGAAATGTTATTAATATATTTACTCAGTAAAATAAATGGGAATAAGTAATGACAATGAGAATTAATTTATCAAAATACTCATAATATAAAATTATGTAATTTTTATTAACTAGATACATATATAAATATTATTATAAAAATGATATTAATTAAAAATTTAACAAATAATGATGATAATAATAAATTTCAATAATGATAATAATAATAATAATAATAATATATTAATTAAAAATTTAACAAATAATGGTGATAATAATAAATTTCAATAATGATAATAATAATAATAATGACATTTAAAATAATAAAATTAATTATGATTTAAACGAGTGTAATTCAGAAAACATGAAAAAATTACAAAAATACAAAAGTTCGTTCAAAAAATGTAAATCCTCGTTCCCAACCTCCCCAATTGTGTGAGGCCCATAAATTTTATTCATATTCCCAAGTTATACTTTATTAAATAAATATGTATTTCATTTATATTTCTTTATTTTTATTCACTAAACTCTCGAGTAAACACACTAGTAAGGTTTGGTTTGTGTTTTTTTTGGAGCAACAATATTTTTCTTACTCCTATTGTGAACTTGGGCAATATGTGGATTAGGATAAAAACATGAATAATTATTAACTTTTTAAAATAATTTTGAAAACAATAATAATAGGGTTTCTAATTCCCGGACAAGACCTAATGTGTGATGCTTGTGAATACTGAATATGATGTTTCAATTTCTGTTCCTTAAAAAAAAAAAAATTTCATCGTGTATATTTTGTTTCGAGTTGAAATGTTTTAATTTGAACCTTGAACGAACAATATTTTGTTTCGGTTTGATTTGGTTTTTCAATTTCCAACTATAGATCATTTTGTTTTTTATTGGTTTTTTATGGCTTTTTCTCATATAAATCAATCTTCTCTCTCTTAAAAAAAAAAAATTAAGATTCGGTCTGATTTTTTCAGGGCAGTGGTTATTTTGCCTATCCCTACCATCGTGAACTTGGCAACCCTTGGGCTAATATAAAAACATGAATAATTATTTGATTTTAAAAAAATAATTTTAAAAACAATAGTAATAGAGTTCTTAATATTTGAATCTTGATTATCATGCATAACTCTTGTAAAATTATTATTTAACCATATAATATATAAATATTATATCAGTTAAAATTTAAATGTATTACGCATTTAAAAATTAGAAATAAAAAAAATTAAATAACAAAATTTAGAACTAACATTTAAATTTGTTTCTCTTGTCAAATTTGAGTTCACATAAACTCACATATTTATTATTTTATAAACTAGCAACAAATCAAAGAAATTTTATAGCTACCATATATGCATATATATACACGGTGTAATAATTAGTTTATCAAGAAGTAAAACTTAAATGCTCCAGAATTATTATTATTATAATCCTCAATGGCGGCATAAATTTGCGCCAAAACTGGGGATGCATGCGGTGTTGAGGACTTTAGATAATTTAAATCTAAAAACTGCTTTGCCAAAAAAGGGGAAAAAAAAGAAAGTCTAAAAACTGGGCCTCGTTTGGATGGGTTTCTAATTCGAGGAGGGTAAGCCCATGAAAGAGTGACATCATTCTGTAGGTCGCAGCTCCTGGACGCCAAGAAATCTCATTACGCAGACTCTGATCTCAGCTACTTTGCGGCCCTGGGCTGCTTGGCATCATAAGGCGAACGCTTCTCTCGAGTCTCGAGTCACAAAAATCCCCGTTATCTCCGCAATGGCCCACCTCAACTCGGCTTTTTTTCAAAGAGTGGACGAGCTAATAGCACCCTTCTTATTAAAATCTCCCTGAGCTCTCTTTTCTAACTAAACCCCATCAACTAATAAAGGTAAGCGTAGAGCTATTTGAACCCACCAATTTACTCAATAAACTTATTTACTAAATAAACACATCTTTAAATTATAAAGTTTTAAATTTTACTCAATAAACCCACTAAAAGAGAACATTTTTAATAAACAAAAAGGGATTAATGATGAAGGCAAAACCATAATTTGGTATTCTCGTAATTCTAAAACCATAATTTGGAAAAAGAAGGCAAAATAATCAACGAGGAACTAGTTTTTAATGATGTGGTGCTTGGTGGAATAACGTGGTGACCCACCTGCATAATATGAAAAATATTATATATATTTCTAACGAATACTATGAAATTGTTTAGTTTAAAAATTGTAGCCAATCCCTCTCTTAAACTGAAAGCATTCAAGTGTACAGGGAAAATTTATGCAATGAGATGAAAAGTCAAAGAACAACCAACTTTCTTCGTGATTCAAACAAAGGGAAAATTTGTCAATATTGTCTGTCAATTTCGAATGGAAAAGGGAAAAAATCAAATATAAAAAAATTCATACCTGTTCATGATTGTCAATATAATTTTGTTCCTCCATAAAATCAATATCCATCAAATCAATAACAATTAATTTTGTTACCCTCAATCAAATCACATGTGCCTATTTAACAAAATATATGGCTTGAGAGAAGAATCACACCTCTTGATTTATTAGGGTTCTATAAAACTGTGTTGAATATAAAGATGGGTTTAAAGAGTAAAAATTTTATTTATTTTTGTTTAAATTATATTCTAGTGTCCATAACAGTAACTAAATTTAGGGGTATTTTAATAATAAAAAATTATTTTTAAAAGTGAGTTTATTAAGTAAATTAGTGGGTTCAAATAGCCCCACCCTAAAGAAAAATGTTACTTCTATTAACATATCCACAATTTCCAAAAATAACCTTTCCATGTAAAACCCTGCTCTAAGCCTCTAACTTTTGTTTTTCAGTTTTCAAAAACTTTTGCTTCTTTCTTAATATCCACATATATTTTTCTACTGCTAAAACCTCACGTAAAAGAAGCTTTCGCCATATTGTCTTCTCACAAATAAAAAGTTTCACTAAAATTATCATTCTTGTAGCTTGAAAGTAAAACAGTACTTATTTTAATTAGGGACAACATTGTAAATATACGGGTAGGGTTTTATTAGAATAATGCAGGGGTGCATATAGCTCCACTCTTTTTGAAAAAGTAAAAAAGATTTATATCGGAGTCTATATTTTTACTTTCCTAAAATTACAACCTATAAGACTATAACTTTAGCCGAGATATTAAGACCCACAGGCCACAGCCATAATTTCTAATTTCATGTAATATAGAGTTTTTGAACCCCATCACCTCTCTGTTGTATGAAAATGGAAGGCTGAAATTTGAGCTCAGACATAAGAAGCAATGAGATTATCCTTGACCACATTACATTTTCGTGGCGAATGTCACTCACTTCCATTACTTTGGGATTGTAAAATGATGCTTAATGCTGCTTTCAAAAAATTAATATATACATCCTACTATTCTAATGGATCATAGCACGCATGCACGTGTGCTGACATGTAGCCAATGAATGATTTGATTGGTTGACAAAAAGTTGAACCAAAAATCACCATAAAAATACTCAATTATTTTGTAAAGCTCCCTCGATGTTTGACCTGTATTTAAACTTTTTTTCCTTTACAAAAAAAGGGAACAACTTTGGGCTCAGCAAATTAAATCCACCTGAGATTCCTCAGTCTCCTAGAATCGATTCTTTTGAGCTTTAAAGAAAAAATCAAAATGGGCCTTGGGTAATTTTTGTTCATCTAAATTTGATTCTCACCCTTCGGCAAAACCATGGACGAACATACGGGGAACCCATAAAAGAAACAAAGCACGTGGTTATCGTATTCATTAGTCCCGCCTTTATTTAAAGATAATAGAGTGAGAGTTTGTGCGGATGTAAAATTCAAGAATCCTTTTTGTGACAAGCACCTTCACCGCACCGCACCGCACCGCACCGCACTACAGATTCTTACTATAAACCTTTAATGTTAGTCTTTGGATTGGTTCTGTCAATAACTTCCCCCCGGGGAGTTTATTGCTTCAAGAATAACTTAATTTCAGGCATATTTGTTTGCCAATGAGAGTAATTTCGTGCATGTACTGCATGAAACACCTTATCAAAACTTTAAAAGTTTATATAAACGAGACTCCTTTTTAGGACCACACAATAAATTTTGAAAACCAGAAAATTTCTTTATTTAATGAGAATACGGTGAAGTTAAGTTGTTTTTGTTGTTTGCCGTGGTCAATTTGTTGTTGTTATTGTCGATGATGTTGTTGTAGTCGTCGTTGTCGTTTTTTTTAAAGAAAAATAAATCTTTCATTAAAGACGAAAATTATCAATAATTAATATGTCGTTACAAATAGACAGAAACACAATATCTAAGATAGTTTAAGATTCGAACCTTGTTGACTATAGATTTTCTCTTTATAATCAAAATGAAAAGTAGTTTCGCATGATAGGTCTCATGAGGTACTGGAGAATTTTATGGGTCTGGCTACTGAACTCAAATTTCTAAGGTAAAATCACACTCCGATCGGACTAAAAGAAAATCGCTACTACATTGCGCAACAACGATAGTCACTGGATTTAAACTAAATCTGGTGATATTATTAAAAATAAAAATAAATAAATAATAAAATCCACGACAAACTCTCGCCTTAAGCCATCCGAAAACCTTGATGCGTCACTGACAAAAAGCCAAAAAGAGACTTCAACACAGGCGTACGTACACTCTCGATGCGCCATCAATAGTCACTAGAAACACCTCCCGTGTTGAAATATTGAATGAAGCTGAACTTGAATCAAGTCATGTGGGAGTATTAGCTGGAGCATACTTGCTAACCAATGATGTTACTCACACGAGAAATGAATTGAGAATCGCACGTGACAAGCCAGAAGATTCCAGTTGGCAAAATAGCTATACAGAGATTCCTCTGACTTTGCATGATGAAAAAAATTAAATAGAAATGTACGGTTGTGATCAAATCTTTAACATGCATTTCGTGTGTTTGTAAATTCATGAATAAACTGGATGCTGAGCTAATCAGCTATATATAACCAGCTCATTGTAATTTTACTACTGAGCTTAATAAAACAGTTAGATTCAACTTCTCTCATCTTTCTTCGATCTTAAGAATTCTTTCCAAGCAGCAGAGATAATTACAAAAAAACCAACAAATAAAAAAAAACAAAATGAAAGGTATAAGAAAGAAAAAGCTCAGACAAAAACAAACAATACGATAGAAACAATGTCGTGCTAGCTGGAAAGGGAGTGAGAGAATCCTTCCCCGGCCAAAAGCTATTAACTTAAGGGTGCGTTTGGGATTGAGGTGTTGTAGCTTTTAAGCTACAGTTGTTGTGAAAAAAAAGCTGTAATTATGAAATAAAAGTTAATAATATATAATAAATATAAATTTTAAATAATAATTTTATCAAAATTATTAAAGATATAATAAATTTTATATTATACAAGTGAAAAATTATATCAACATAACTTAAAAGCTACAGCAGCTAGTGTTTACCAAACACTTTAGTGCTGTAGCTTTTAAGCTACAGCTGCCCAACCTCAATTCCAAACACACCCTAAATCACTGGCAACGATGGTACGAATTTCAATTAAAAAGGTTTTACAAATGACAATAATAGGAAGAAAAAAAAAGGAAGCGATGGGAAGTTCTGGATGGCTTGAAGTCAGTGAGTGTGTTAAGAGGGGGCAGTTTGTCCTTAAGCATAGCTATTTGATTAGAGCAATAACAAAACAAACGGCAGCGATAATGCTTTATCATTCCGATGATCCGATCTACATCGGTAGTATGTGTTGGTTATAAACAAGGACTAAGCAGTAAGTGATAGATTGAAATGGGCAGAGTAGAAATACACAAGGTGGGCGGTGGTTAAAGGGTGTGATTCCTTTTTCCTTTCATTTTCATTAGAAAATCTATTTATCTGAAATCCTTGCCGGCATCACCAGTGTATATACTTGACTAAGGTTCGAATCTCAAACCTCTAATGCGATGCAAGTCTAAATTTGGTAAATTTTCCTGTTCACATTAATTTTTTTTATAAAAATTATAATTAAATTAATAAAAACTAAATACAAGTACACAATATTCAATAAAATGCTGATATCCACGCCGATGAACTGCCAATGATAGTTCAAAAGCATCCAGCCACCGGTGGTCATTACATAACATGGTGGTTGGTACGAAAATTTGGTACCAATAGATTAAGGCTACATAATGGTACAACTATTACCGGTAAAAAAGTTTCTATTTGTATACATTCATAGTAAAAAATTTAAAAACTAAAACTCCGACTATAGACCCACGACGAATGAAAATTTCTTTGTTGTAACCTTGATCATAAGGATTCTAGTAGTACTAAAATATAGTTCAAATAACATTAGATGCGTGTTCAAACGTATTAATAGTTTGACAAATTTTAGACATGTGATATTTAAATCAATATCAGTATATTGTGTATCTATTGTGTGGCATATAAGTGAATGGTAATTTTAACATCTAATAAGTTGGTCATGTGATGCATAGTCACCATCGAAGGCTTTCTTCTTCATAAGAGAAATGATGGTCGCGTAATAAGAGAGCTAAACTGCTGTTGCCATGTCAGTGTATACAATCAATATGGGTATCTCTTGTCTTTTCTTTGTGTCTTTTCTAATATTAATCCGTACAAATTCGGATCTGATTTGGATTTGGTTTCAAGTCCAATAAGATATCATTTGTAGTTTTGTACAATCCGATCCGATTTAATTTGCATCGGATCAGATTCGAGATAATATGAATTATCCAATCAGATTGCACTGTTAATTAAAATATATATATATATATATATATATAGCAGAAACTAAGAAAATGAAAACTTAATTCTTAAATCACCCAGCACAAAGTAGCTGCGACTCCGGACCACAAACCAGACCCACGGGAACAAACCACGCCCACTACTTGACACACGCGATGACCTACGCCGCCGACGACACAAGCCAAACAAACCTAGCCGCGTCTTGATCGACGTCCAGCCGCCATGACGTCCTCCAAAACCACGAAGCCGAAGAGACACAATCAGAAAATCTAGGCAAGCTCATCTTTGAATATAATAATCAATAACAAGAAGAAGAGACCAACAATGATCGATATCACCAGACTCACCACCGACAATATTATAGCAAATTTGGCTCCTTTCCTGCTGCCAGCCCCAGGATCGTTTGCTTATGAATGGGAGTCTTTATACAAAATGAATGCCAATAAATGTTTATTTCATAAATTTTTTTTTTATGGTTTACATTACTTTTGTTTCTATTAATTATAAATTTCGTGAATTTTTTGTGAAAATTGTCAAAAAGGTCTTAAAATCCGAATTTAGTCCGAACTCATCCAAATCTTAACTTATTCAAAATATTCATGTGATTCAAATTTGATCTGAACTAATTCAGATAAGATCGGATTAGATTTGAGGTTCAAATTAGAATATGATGAATTTTTTTTAATCTAAATTATCCGAAATCCGGTCGGATTCAGAATTTGAAATTGCCCATACCTAATATTATGTATTTTTATTTTTATGTTGTTAATTATATTTGCTATTGTATTTTTGTTTTGTGATGCTACAGTACTCCTCAAGGTTTTTTCGGTGACCTCTTAGATAGTGTCTCTCAAATATCTAGATAAAAAATGAATGCTTGCGTTAAAGTTAATTATAGCATCTGTTATGTTTGGTGCATGGAGGTTTTGATGGCTTAGGGCAAAAACTTTTAACGTAGGTTATTCCGTAAACTTTATATATGGATAGTGTTATATGCACTCTAAAAGTTATTCTGAACACTCATATTATTATAAAAAAAATTATTATAAAAATACTCATAATATAAATTACTATTAAGGACACTTTATTAAGAGCATATGTAACATTATTTCTCTGAATAATATTATTACTTTGAACTTTCAAGAATAAGTTCCTGTGTGACCTCTTCAACAATCTATGACCTGTCCAACAATCCTCCATTTTTCAGAACAAACTTTCCTTCTTTGTATTTTTGGTTTTTGTCATGTGTAGCAACGTATTTCTAGCCAATAATTTGTCTACAGAAGCAACAAAATATATCCTTCACAGTGTGCATGCTAGAGAGCATCAACATCTCCATATCACAGAAGAGGTGTGCCCTTCCTCGATGACAATTAAAAGACCAAGGAATGATGCTATTAGCAAAAACAATTAAGTTTGCTCTCTGAATTTGTAACAAAACCTTCCTTTCAGCTCTACTAGAAAAACCCTCCCCATTTGAATTGCAATTCGCGAGGAAAAACAATTACATATTATCAATAATACAACTTTGTCATCTCCGCAATTAATAGACTACTTTCTGCCATCAACTTGGACACTAGACAATGAATGTTCTGCTCCTAGTTTGTTATTTATCATTCTTCACTTATTGGCAAAATTTATCATATAACTAAATAATTTAATTTTAGTAATAAAAGAGTGTTTAGAGATTTTTTGTTGAGTGTGTATAATGTAGAGTAAATAAAGATAATTAATTTAAAAAATGATTAAGTGAGGACATTTTTGACATTTTAAAGAGTGTACAAAGTATAATTTTTTTTTAACATTAATGGATGAATGCTCAAAGTAATTTTTAGAGTGCATATACAACATCCTTTATATTTATATACTTAGTAGTTGTTAGTTTATGTCTCATGTTTTGTTAATTCTATATCATCAGTACTACAAGAATTTTTTGTTTCTGCTCGATTGAGGTTTTTTTTTTTAACTTACAAGTCAAATTCTTAAAAAAAAATTTTTACCTCATTAGATTTTAGTGTGTAAAGTTGATTTTTCATCATTCATAGTAATCAGAGTTAGCTTAAATAAGGCTCATAACCTATTGACAACTAATGTGTCCAATAACCTTGGGCGCATGAGCATTGTTGGGAATCAACTCCCCTTCTAATACATGTTTATTTAGCTCTCCGTTTTAAAGGTAGAATATATTTCTCTCCAATATTAAGTAAGGATCGTTATTTGAGATGTGACATATTAGAATTATGAAGGAGAATCTCGATTACTATATGATTATAAATAGGGAAAACCTTAGGTACAACTGTGGCACCGTGCTACAGTTGTATCTAGCCGTTTGATGCCAGTAGACCCCACCAATCTAAGTACATTCAACGACTAGATATAACTATGGTACGATGCCACAATTGTATCGTACCCTGATCCTTATAAATATTGTACTAAGGTTAAGATATTAGATATTATCCTAATTATTGTATTTAAGCATTAATATGATCTTGTACTCTGTAACTACAGGCTTACAACGATTTTTTCTTGATTATTCATGATAGGCATGTTTCATTTTAATAGAAAAATATATATTGATTTGATATTTTGATCGATGTGACAATGACTTTTCGCGAACACGTTAAGATGTCAAAAGTATGTGAACGGTTGCAAGTCCCTCGCATACAGAATACATTATTGTTTTCGTTAAATTAAATAATAAAAAACTAAGATACAAATATATAATCCATATATTAATTCTTTGCCGTTTAAGTAAAATAATTGTATCTATCACAAAAAATTGTAAATATCAAGGTTGGTTCATTTCGATGAACATAAAAATTTTAATCAATTTTATAACCTTTTTTTGTGTGCCCGGCGCGGGAAGGAAGAAGAGTGTACAAAGTATAATTTTTTTTTAACATTAATGGATGAATGCTCAGAGTAATTTTTAGAGTGCATATAACACCACCCTTTATATTTATATACATAGTAGTTGTTAGTTTATGTCTCATGTTTTGTTAATTCTATATCATCAGTACTACAAGAATTTCTTTTTTATGCTCGATTGAGGTTTTTTTTTTTAACTTACAAGTCAAATTCTTAAAATTTTTCTTTTACCTCATTAGATTTTAGTGCTCAAAGTCGATTTTTCATCATTCATAGTAATAAGAGTTACCTTAAATAAGGCTCGTAACCTTTTGACAACTCATGTGTCCAATAAACTTGGGCGCATGAGCATTGCTGGGAATTAACTCCCCTTCTAATACATGTTTATTTAGCTCCTCGTTTTAGAGGTAGAATATATTTCTCTCTAATATTAAGTAAGGATCGTTATTTGAGATGTGACATATTAGAATTATGAAGGAGAGTCTCGATTACTATATGATTATAAATATTGTACTAAGGCTAAGATATTAGATATTGTCCTAATTATTGTATTTAAGCATTAATATGATCTTGTACTTTGTAAATACAGGCTTACAACAATTTTTTCTTGATTATTCATAATAGGCATGTGTCATTTTAGGACAAATCTATGGTACCACAGTTATATGGTACCACAACTGAATCCAACCATTGGATCTAGCCCACAGTTGTCACCAGAGTTAGATCCAATGATTGGATCTAACTGTAGTATCATATAACTGTGGCACGGCACCATAGCTGGACCCTTCATTTTAATAAAAAAATATATATTGATTTGATATTTTGATAGATGTGACAATGACTTTTCGCGAACACTTTAAAATGTCAAAAGTATGTGATCGGTTGCAAGTCCCTCGCATTCATAATACATTATTGTTTTCGTTAAATTAAAAAATAAAAAACTAAGATATAAATATGTAATCCATATATTAATTCTTTGCCGTTTAAGTAAAATAATTGTATCTATCACAAAAAATTGTAAATATCAAGGTTGGTTCATTTCGATGAACATAAAAATTTTAATCAATTTTATAACCTTTTTTTGTGTGCCCGGCGCGGGAAGGAAGGGGGGGGGGGTTGGGAGGAGGAGAATCACTTACAACTTAAAACTACATGAAAAAAAAAGTACTTGAAGCCCTGTAGTATATCATCTATTGCATGTACTTTTTTTTTTAAAGTCATTAGGCTTTAACAGGCGATTTTCACTTCCTTTAATCCTCGAACCTAACATGCCACAAAGGTTTAATTAATGGATCTTTTCTGACTTGCATGATAAGATATATCGAAATTCACATTTGAAATTAGACGTAACCCATTTTAGTTTTTTTTTATAAGAAATAAATTCATTCAACCAACAAGCTGAATTAAGTACAAAATTTCAACCCATTTTAGTTTATAAATTTAGGGTGTGCGTGAGCATTGAGCCTTAGTAAGTCCATTGCTACAAAGTTTGTATTAAAATAATTTAAAAATATAAAAATAATAATAAAGGCGTCAACGTCTCTAATATTTATTCCAATATATAGATGCTCAATATTTTGAGGTAAGATATGTCATAAATTCTCTTTCAATGTATGTTGTCACTATGAACACCATTTGTGCACTTCTTGATTTGCTCTTTTTGTGAAATCAACATCACTATTGTACAAATCTCAGAAATAAAATCCAATAGCTAGTTTGATATCATAACGTACATTGAGCGAATACAAAAGTTATACATATAATGTAAAAGTTTATCTCCAACAATAAAATAGTTTTCATGACAAAAAAAAAAATTAGGGTTCAACATTTAGTTCAGTTTGAATAAAACCAAATCGATATTTTAGTTCAGTTTGATTTGGTTAGTAAAACCTAAATGGTTCACAAATCTATCAAATCAATTGGTTTTGTTTGGATTGGTTTTAAACCAAAACAAATCGAAAAACGAAATGGTGTGGAGAGAAAAATTAAAATTAAAAATAGATTGATTATTATTGTGATAGTATAAACTTTAAGTTTTCCTTTTTTTATATATGATTTTGTGTTGTTACTTTCTTATTTTATTTATCATTGTTGATTTCTAATTTGTAGTGGATTTTTAAACTATGTATGTTTATTTTGTATTTAACTTTATTATATTAACTGATTTGATTTTATTTAGATTTATGAACTCAAGATTGTTGTTGTAGTAATAGTATATCATTGTTATGTTGTTATTAGTAAACATACAAAGTAAAACAACTTGAATAAAAAAATCAAATCAAATTAAATCGAACTTAACTGATCTGAATTAATTTTGTTCGGTTTGATTGTACTATTTAATTCACAAAATATGAACCAATTAATTTTGGTTTGAATTTGATTATAGATAGGCTAGAACCAAACCAAATGGGACATCGTACCCAGTCTTGGAAAAAATGTTGTGGCCGCACTGTGCAACTGACGCGGCTCAGAAGGACTCCACAAATAGACTAATGAAAAAAAATTAAAAAGAAGTAGAGAGAAAAATGGTTAAAGTGCTAAAATGGACGGTATTGACCACGCGCCTGAGTCTGAAAGAAGAAGGTACAAGTCATTATTGCCATACACAAAATTAGCAGGATATATGAACATGTGCTGGTGCGCGGCAGAGTTAGGCATTAGCTATAGCCCGTGGCCTATGGCCCAGATTGTACGGAAAGCGATCGTCCACAAAAAAATAAAAAAAATATTTTATTACAAGTTTTTTTTTTTTAATATTAAGCTTCTAATTCCTGTTCCCCGTCTCCATCACACTTTTTCTTTCTCTTTTGTTTAGTTGGAATAATATTACTCAGTATAAGCACTAATAAACAGCATGATTTTAATATATATAAAAGGAAAAAACAGTATTGAAGATAGCAAAATAAAGAAAAAGAAATTGAAGATACTGTTTTGCTATAAAAGGGAAGGCAACCTTTCCTTTCTCGAACATACAATCCAAGTCTGTCTCTCCGTCTCTATTTCTTCTCACTTTCTATAATTGGTGGCTTTAGGTTACTGTGATCAGTTCTGAACCAGGCCTCCTATTAGGTAAATACCATATATACATATATAGGTAAAAAAAATACACAAATCCCTATCCTGAAAGATCTTTCATTCTTTTTGCAGTTTTTTAATTTGTTTGCATGTTCATGAGTTTTCTATTGGTGGGTTTTTTTTATAAAAAAAAATTTGGCATTTTTTCTGGGTTCTTTCACTTGGATCTGAACTGGGTCTGTCTCTTTCATTCTCTCACTAGGGTTTCTGCTTATTATATATTATTATTATTATTATTATTATGTTCATGAAACTTAATTAATAAAATAGATTATGGCGAGAGAGAAGATCAAGATCAGGAAGATTGATAACATAACAGCGAGACAAGTGACTTTCTCAAAGAGAAGACGAGGCCTTTTCAAGAAAGCAGAAGAGCTTTCTGTTCTTTGTGATGCTGTGGTTGGAGTCATCATTTTCTCTGCTACTGGCAAGCTCTTTGAGTCCTCCAGCTCCAGGTTTTTTTAATTTTATTTTTTAATTTCAAGCCCAGCCCTTGTTTATATACCTTCGCTTTTCTTGAGTGTGTGTGTGTTTTTTCAAGTTTCAATACTCTTTGGTTTCACAAAAGCTCCAATATTACCAGCTTTTTAGAGAGTAAAATGAAAGTCAAGAAGGCTTATTAATTAGTAAATATGAATAAATATTTATTATTCTGGTCATTTGTTTATTTGTTCGAAATGAATAATTCTGATGAACAGTTAAAGATCTTCCAATATTTAACGAGATAATTACAGTCCATAATGCGACGTTTGAAAATTTCTCTTCGTTTTTCAAAAAAGTGTGCAAAAAGTTAACCAAATGCATTCTACTATACACATATATAAGTTGATGATCGGTGTCATATGAACTTTTATAAGAATAGTTTAAAACCGGCAGATTTCATTGATGTTAAATTCTAAATAATGTTTTTATTTATATGTGTCTGTTACATTAATGAGTTAACTTTTCGATGTTCAGTTTGTAAAACCTCTAAGAATGATATGAAAAGTCTTAAGGTTTAAACCACTAGGGTTGGAAGGAGATTGGTTTATTTAATATTTTATAAAAATTTAATTTGTGTTAATTAACGCAGAGTTATGAATACTTTCTTCAATTGAATGCTCGGAGGCCAATATTTCTGACAGTTATATTGTTATTTCATGACTTGTCATAGATAAAAAAGAGTCAAAGTACAAATTATGATATAGTGAGAAAATGAGAGCTGATTTTAACTCTGGGATTAGTTGTGTTTTATAACTTGACAAAATATCTCAGTTTACTTGGAAAATTCCAGGGGCCTGCGCAACAGGAAGCTATCATTTATGATTACTTTAAACATTTAATTGCACAGTACATGATTAATTATGTAGCTTAAGTTGAGGTCGGTACACTTTAATCAAGGGAAGAACCTTTGCAATCATAGTAAGACAAAGATACTACTGATTTACTTGTTGGTTCATGGTTGATTTTTCTTGTTGTGTGGAGTTAATTCCTTTGAACTTGTCATGTTCATCTCAATTAATATGACCTATCTTTTTTTTTTTAAATCATTAACGATGAAGCTTCATTAATTAAATAGTAAGATAGCATAATGGATTATTTAAAATTGGAAATTTATTGCCCAACTGTTGTTCCATGTTATCTTGAAGTTTTTCATTTTGAAAAAATTATAGGGGCCTGAGTAGTACCAATATGCATGTAAACTATCTGCACTTGGCTTTGTTCTCTTTAAGATTAAATGTTGCAGGTTTAGATCTGAGTCTGTAATATAGATAGCGCTTTGAAGAGTGAAAACATAAGTGAAAATTGTTATATTCTTGAGAATTATCAAGTATAAAAAATGGGATATGAAACTTGTATAGTAACTAATATGGCATTTGACATGTTCGTTAGTGATGAATGATAATCATTACCTAATTAATGAAAGTTAATAACATCTACTTTAATATAAGATATGGTAATCATCGATTATGTTAGTATACACACTTGAATATAAATTTTGTATCCTAACTTTATATGTGTTGCATGCATACTCCCATTATTGGTTATTCTTGTAATGTTATGATCATATTTCATAACTGTCAATTGTTATTATTTTATATATTATTCCCTTTTTTTTAACCTAAGTACTTGGTTGAGTAGCTTTCAAGTAGTTTTATATAGTTGATCACATTGATTTGAATCTTGGAGTATGTAGAGAGTTAAAAATTAATTTAGACTTTGCCCGTGGCTCTACTTTCTTTTGTGAAAAGATATTAAAACGATTTTTTCAGTTATACCAAAGATTTGATTTTTGACAGCTAAAATGAAGGAGTTAGGTTTATATTTTTTAATTTGAGTTTTCGACCACTAAAATGGAGGAGTTTGGTTTATATTTATGAACCCCCAATTTTTTTTTTAAAATCTATTTTGGTATACAATTATGTAATATTTTAAAGAAGAAATTTTAGAAACCAAAGAACACGCGATGGGATGATTTTGGAAACTCAGTTTCCATGAAAGGACATTTTAGTTGTTAGGTGATCCAATTTGAGAGTGTGCAGATGTATTCATGATTTCCTACTGCTGTTATATATGATAGTGAGTTCCAAAAACAAATGTGTTATTTATTTGAAATAAGATAATCCTGCATACAGTGTGCTTAAAGAGCCTCATGCCTTGTTATTGTTTAGGAGCCAGTCTAACTATCTAAATAATCTTTATTCTAAGGAGACTGCCAGGAAGTGGATTTTGAACTTGCTTGAAATTTGTCAACAATTCTCTATTGATGAAAGGCTTTGTTAACAAGTCATTGGTGTCTAGCTTGAAGGATCACATCTTCAAGTATAGAGTTTATTTTTTTAAAACCAAGTTTATTATTCCTTGATTACACTGGTAACACTTTCTCTACATTTGAGAAGAATGTATACTTCTTAGGGGGTCTGAACTCCCATGCTTAAAAACATTTTTTGTCAGTCATTCGCTTAGTCGTGTCATAAGCAGTCCACCATTTGTTCATTCAAGTTGTAATTAATTCAAGATTGTTTATACTTTTCTCTTTATCTCTTAAGAATATTTTAAAGGAGTCTTGGCATATGTAATGCGGTACGTAAAATCTTTATAATAATTTTGATAGCCTCCAAAAGATCTTGGTAGGTTGACAACTTGTGCTTCCAAATCAAAAGTGTAATACTGAAGTGTTAGTAAATACCTTAGCTTTACTTTAGAATTTAATCAAATTTTACTTATCAAAGCTGATTTTACCTTACTATTTTATTAAAAGGAAATTATAAACATTCTAGAGGGTGTGGCAGCATATATGTGGACTATTTTTTTTAATGTGGGACTCTGTGCAATCCACCATACTCTACCGCTGTTGCTCCCACCCTATGAAACTTTGATGTCGTGCTTGCTATGATATTATAAAGATGAATGTTATCAAAGGTGAACAAAAATTAGTGTTTCTGTTATATTATTTAATTGATTAAATTTTTTGGAGTGAGACAAAGGATTTTAGGTTCAAATCCTTCTGCACAAATGTAGGAAAGAAATCATGTTTCTGCTAATGCAACACTAAAATAAATAAATAAATAAAGATAGTATAAAGAGGCATGCTATCAAAGGTGAACAAAAAATAGTGTATATGTTATATTATTCAACGGATTAATTTTTTTGGAGTGATACAAAAGATTTTAGGTTCAAATTCTTCTGCACAAAGTTAGGAAGGAAATCATGTTTCTTCTAATGCTACGCCAAAATAAATAAATAAATAAACAAAGATACTATAAAGAGGAATGCTATCAAAGGTGAACAAAAATAGTGTTTATGTTATATTATTTAATTGATTAAATCTCTTGGGAGTGATATAAAAGATTTTAGGTTCAAACCCATCGGCTCAAAGGTAGGAAGGAATTTAAATCTTGTTTCTGCTTATGCGACACTTAAAATGAAAAATGGTTATTAGTAAAAAAACAAAAAAAGAATTCATTCTGTCATGATTTGGAAATTTATTTTTCTATTAAAGGGTCTCTTCCTTGATTCATAGTACTGCCACATACAAAGAAGATAAGCACACATACTTAGCCTCTTGCCTTGTTGTTGCTGTTAATTAGTCGGTTTACAAGCTGAACATGTATATTGAGTGTAGAATGGATGATTTACTTGGATGCTAATTCTATTCTATGTAAAGTGTCAGATAATAGTTTTAAAATTAAAAATTTCCTTAATTTATATTGGTATAAATAGGAATTCTTAAGTAATCTTACTATCCTTAGTTTTCCTCTAACATCACCTGCTAATCTATACTTTATAGTACTGTTTGATGCATTTATCTGAAACTCGGCTAGAAGTTTTGATCACTTCATGTCTAACAGTGTCGGTATATGTAATGTGTTGTGAAGCATGAAGGACATAATTGCAAGGTACAACATGCATTCAAGTACCATCGGCAAATTGAATCATCCATCTCTTGAACTGCAGGTACATAATTTGGCTTGCGCAGATTTGCAGCATCATCGTCATCATCTTTATTTTGTGATCATGTACTGTGTGTTTGCCTAATTTTCAAGCTTGAAAAATAAAAATTACACTTGCAATGTACCATTCTTCATTATAGTTGGAGAATAGCAAGCATCTCAGTTTGAGCAGGGAGATTGCTGATAAGAGCCGTCAACTGAGGTATTTTATATTTTGGCTCTCTCATATGTTATCTCAGATTAAACTCATTATATATACACATGTACACCGTCCAATATTAACCAACAGGCAGATGAGAGGAGAGGATCTTCATGGATTGACTATTGAGGAACTCCAGCACCTTGAAACAATGCTTGAACAGGGACTTAGCCGTGTGCATCAGACAAAGGTTTCTATTAGTTGCTTTCTTTGTGAAGCATGCGTGCATTGCTAGCGAGGCTTTGGTAAAGTAACTAAAAAAGGTACTTACTTTTTCTTTCAGGGTGACCGGATTATGAATGAGATCTGTGCACTTGAAAGGAAGGTCAGAAACCTAATAGCAGTTTTCCTTATTTGGGGAAAAAAAGACAAAATTCATGTTATCAAGTTCCTATAGTTGACTTCTCAAATTTACTATTTGGTAATAATATATAGGGAGCTAAGCTGCTGGAGGAGAACAAGAATCTAAAGCAGAAGGTAAGATTATTTGATTTGTGGAACCACTATTCTAGGGTTCCCATAATTTTGAAAAATGGCGACGGATGGAGATTCTTGGAATTTGCAGGTGGCCTCCTTGTGCAAGGGAAAAAGAGTTGTTTTAGTGGATTCAGATATTGCTGTCCAAGAAGAAGGCATGTCATCAGAATCTGTAAACATCACTTCATGTCTAACAGTGTCGGTATATGTAATGTGTTGTGAAGCATGAAGGACATAATTGCAAGGTACAACATGCATTCAAGTAACATCGGCAAATTGAATCATCCATCTCTTGAACTGCAGGTACATAATTTGGCTTGCGCAGATTTGCAGCATCATCGTCATCATCTTTATTTTGTGATCATTTACTGTGTGTTTGCCTAATTTTCAAGCTTGAAAAATAAAAATTACACTTGCAATGTACCATTCTTCATTATAGTTGGAGAATAGCAAGCATCTCAGTTTGAGCAGGGAGATTGCTGAGAAGAGCCGTCAACTGAGGTATTTTATATTTTGGCTCTCTCATATGTTATCTCAGATTAAACTCATTATATATACACATGTACACCGTCCAATATTAACCAACAGGCAGATGAGAGGAGAGGATCTTCATGGATTGACTATTGAGGAACTCCAGCACCTTGAAACAATGCTTGAACAGGGACTTAGCCGTGTGCATCAGACAAAGGTTTCTATTAGTTGCTTTCTTTGTGAAGCATGCGTGCATTGCTAGCGAGGCTTTGGTAAAGTAACTAAAAAAGGTACTTACTTTTTCTTTCAGGGTGACCGGATTATGAATGAGATCTGTGCACTTGAAAGGAAGGTCAGAAACCTAATAGCAGTTTTCCTTATTTGGGGAAAAAAAGACAAAATTCATGTTATCAAGTTCCTATAGTTGACTTCTCAAATTTACTATTTGGTAATAATATATAGGGAGCTAAGCTGCTGGAGGAGAACAAGAATCTAAAGCAGAAGGTAAGATTATTTGATTTGTGGAACCACTATTCTAGGGTTCCCATAATTTTGAAAAATGGCGACGGATGGAGATTCTTGGAATTTGCAGGTGGCCTCCTTGTGCAAGGGAAAAAGAGTTGTTTTAGTGGATTCAGATATTGCTGTCCAAGAAGAAGGCATGTCATCAGAATCTGTAAACGTCTGCAGTTGCAGCAGTGGCCCTCCTCCTGAGGATGATAGTTCTGATACTTCTCTCAAATTAGGGTGAGTTTTATTAATTAGCAGTCGACAATTCGCATGCATGTTCATGTTCAAGTTATATTAATCACATATATATTCTTGCTTTAAATTATTTGATGCTTATATGCATGGTGGAAAACCGTTTGCTTTTTATTCCTCCAGCAATTCCAAAGTCAAATAAGCATAAGCATGACAGTTCCTAATCTACTCTACACATACATATACATAAGCTTTTGCTTCAACTGTTTTGCAGGCTTCCCTACTCCAGCTGAACTGGGGGCAGACAATCAAATAAAGAGGGTTAATTCCACAGTGAATAAAGGCGTAACCATGCCATATTTTTTAGATGCTGTTGTGTTTATGGAATTGTGAAAGCGGAACATATCCAAGAGGAGACTTGTTCTGGATTCTCGCCGATCCGATTATCGTTGGCTTGGTGTCACTGCTATTTGTGATTGTACTGTACTGTATATGTTTGCATTAATTAGAGACATCTGCAAGATAGCTATTTTTTGGTTTTTACTTTTATTTGTCTTTTCCAATTGTGTAAGCACTTCTGGATAATTGCCGACATATTTAAGCTTGTGGGCTGGAAGAATGATCACCAAACTAAAGCGATATTAATTTGTAAACCAAAATGGTTCCTGCATTTTTCACTGTTCAATCATGCAGTCTACCTCACTTGATTTTACAGGTTTGAAATTTGTTCTGCCTGTTCATGTGATCAGCCGTGGGCTGTAACGAAGCTTAACCAGGAAGCTTTCCTATTGTGTACTCAAATGATGGAAGGTATTAATTTGGGTAAGGCGAAGCTACTTGAAGCTAATAGACACGAAACACCATAATAATAAAACTTGGCTCTTGCGCAATCAAAGATTCAAGAGATTCGAGACGACTGCATGTGTATTTTATATGCGCTTTTAAACGAAGAGTATTTTCTTAACAACTTGCTCCTGAGGAAACGGAAAAATCTTGAATGTTTTAAGTCATTATCAAATTTCCATGCACTCCTTACTACATTAAAATATGTACATATTTTAACCAATCAAGAAAATATATCATACATACGTGACAAAAAATGAATAAAATGAGAGTAATCTGGAGCACCAAAGATCCCTTCATTTCCAAACAATGTTGCACTTCAAATTACCCAAAAAAAAAACACTTTCTACTTCAGAAATAGCTCTCTGTGTATGGCTTTAATAATCCATGCAACTAGGCAATGTGAGATTCTAGGGCATTGCCTATGAGTGTTGGTGTACTAATGTGTTGATGATGTCTGTACAATAAAGATAAAATATAAAAAGAAATTATGTTATAGTGATTTTTTTTTCTTATAGTGATAGTGTGCTAAAATTTATATTAATTTTTATGCTATTGTAGTGACTAACTTAAGAAGTAAGATAATGTTTAATTGGACGGAGAGGATGGGTAAAAGGAAAATAATTCAAACTCCTTTGTCATTTCTTTTATTTGGTTAGCATTACTGATCCGAAATTTACTGTTAGATGGAATTCATCTTCCGGTTGATCCAGGAGTTGCGATTCTTCTATTACAATAGCGGAATTCAGCTTCCTTTATTTTAAAATAAAAGAATTGCCAACTTTGACCCCAGCCATTATATACCTATGTAACAATGCACTTGCTATTAAGAGGTGTGCCAGCAAAAAACTTATATTCTTCTACTGTTTTATTTACTAGTTTTTATTATATTTCTATATATTATGAATTCAATTTTTTTAACATTTGGAATAAAATCTAATTTCTTCATATTAAAATGAATTAGTAAAGTTCTTGAATATGAATTAAAAGGTATCTCAATATCAATTCATAAATTTTTACTAACTCTTTTTTTATTAATAAATGTCTATATATATATATATACTAGGAAATAGAACCGCACTTCGTGCGGCTTTTAAAAAAAATTAGTATTATTTTTTTTATTGTATACTTAATAAAATTGATAAAAAAATATGAATTAATTTTTTTTAAAGATGATGCAACCTTATAAAACTAATGCTATTTATGAAAGCTAATTATTTATTGTTGACTTTAAAAATATATATTAATGTGTATAGTTAAGTGTACACAACTTTTTTATCCATAAAAATTATGTTCACACTAATCAACTCTCCATTTTTTTTGTATTAACAAACACCCATTTTTACAAAACCTAACCCTTATCATCCAACTATCTTTATTATTGTTTAACTCATAAAGAAAAGAATACTCTATGAAGTACACAATAAAAAAATTTAAATAAGTCAAAAAATAAAAACACAATAACATTTCTGAAGAGGATGTTGGTTAAATAATTTAAAAAAAAATCCAAACATAACAAATCTTAAATACTTAATATTTCTATAGTTTGAAGAAGCTAAAAGACACTAAATAAAATGTTGCATAATTAAATATGAAATTATGACATTAAAATTAGGTCCTAGTAGTATTGGTGAGGGAAGATGAAAGAACATCCATTCCTATATTAATTAGTTGATGTATTTTAAACTATTAAAGTTTAGTTGCTGGCTTAATAAAATAAATTAATGTTTCAAAACTATAATTAATTTATTATTAATGGTTACATATTGTTGAATTTAAATAGAAAGAAGAAGAGACATGTAATCTTTTATAAT
>MKYO02029255.1:96841-150149 GCA_002013955.2 Citrus medica
ATATATTAATAAAGTTACTATTTATTAAATGAGTTAAATACAATCAAATTAATTATGAGAAGATGAAAAGCCAGTTCTAAAAATAAAAATATCTATTTATTAGATAATAGAAAATATATAAAGAAGCAAAATGGTGATACCACATTACCTCCTCAAGTCCTAGCTTTATATATATATTATTAATGATTACATATTGTTGAATTTAAATAGAAAGAGAAAAAAAGTACAAAGAATATCCACCAATATTTTAGATATTTTAGATAATAGAAAATATAAAAAGATGAGGAATGATATATATTAATAGAGTTACTATTTATTAAATGCGTTAAATACAATCAAATTAATTATGAGAAGATGAAAAACTAAATCTAAAAATAAAAATCTCTATTTATTAGATAATAGAGAATATACAAAAAAGCAAAATGGTGATGCCACATCACCTCCTCAAGTCCTAGTTATATATATATATAAACTATGAAATAAAACCGCACTTCACGCGGCTTTAGAAAATGAATTTAATATTATCAATTTTTTTACACTCGATAAAACTGATAAAAAATATAAATTGATTTTTTTAAAATGAGGTAGCCTTATAAAACTAATGTTATTTATGAAAGTTAACTACTTTTTTGTTAACGTTAAAAATATATATTAACGTGTATAGTCTAAGTGTACAAACCTTATACCTTTTGTAGTTGATAAGTTCCAAATTAAATTTTGTAATTGAGGATTCTTAGCAATGCGTTGAATTATAAAATAAATAAGTAAAATACATGTAAAGACTTTTACTAACTTGCACAACGTTGGAGATGGTAGAAAATCTTTCAATTAATGATGCTACATAATCTATTTGAAGATTTATGTAGATTTTGCTTGCACTTGCGGCAGAGAAATTAACCTCACTTGTTTAGAGCAAATGTAACCTAAAACGAAACTTGAACAAAATCCAAATTTGTGTATAATATATAAAATGGTCACATTGCATTTGAAAATGTTAATTAGTGGGATCTAAATAAAATAATCACCTTGGAATTTTTTAATGGTTGTAGAAGTTACTATCACAACACAAGGACCCTCGTCTTTCTTGTACAAGTTTGGATCAAACATCTCCCCTAACTTTCCCCGTAAAGTAATCTTTGTTGTTATCGAGTTATCCATAAAAATTAACAAAAGTTAATGATGTAAAGATAACCAATAATTAAAAAATAACATAAATAACTAAAAAATACAAAGTCATAGTTTTCTTGATTATATTTAACTTACTAATCTGTTAGAATTTTTATATCTCTTTTTTTCCAACCAGCTCCAACGTTAATTATGAGAAGATGAAAAGCTAAATCTAAAAAAAAAATCTCTATTTATTAGATAATAAAGAATATATAAAGAAGCAAAATGGTGATGTCACATCACCTCCTCAAATCCTAACTCAATCAAGTTGAAGTCATAAGTTTATTTCTCTTTAAATAAATAAATGTGCATAAAAAATAAATATTTACAAATGTATCCTAAATATTAGTGGATAAAATAAGCAGTGAAGAATGTGGAGCTGCTCCGTTGAGTGGAATTTAACAATATATATATCCAATTTTCGCTCAGGTTTTTCATTTACCCCCGGTAAAATTTATAATTTGTTCTTGTTGGCTTTAAAAATAACGAAAAAATATATATACAAAATTATATTTTAATCATCAAAACCAGAACATTAAGCCCAAAATTAAATATAAGCACTTAGAAAAAATGAAAATTCCTAGCTAAATAACATCTGCCCCCACCTCTGGCTCTTCCACCCTGTCTGAAGTTATGTACATCATCGCCGTTTTTCATGTTCATCAATGAAATTAAAATAATGAAACTACAGACGAAGAGATTGAAAGAAGTAAAAGCTTCTAGATTTTTCTTGAAGTAGTGGAAGATTCCAGAATTCCCCTTAGTCAAATAACCTCATAATAAATACTATGATTAGATTTTTCTTGAAGTAGTGGAAGATTCCAGAATTCTCCTTAGTCAAATAACCTCATAATAAATACTGTGATAATGTTAACGGTTTTATTATTATTATTTTTTAGTTATTGGTAACCCCATGTACACATGTTTTTTCATTATTTTTATAATTAACAATTGCTCTATATATAGTTTTAACCGTTATTCTTTCGCCTTTTAACTATTCTTTTAGATAAATATCAAGAAAGTGGACTAAATACTCACAAAATATTGATAAAATAAATTATAAAAATATGTGGTTTTATAATATCATAATCACCAAGATATATTCATTTTATAATTTATAAAATTAATATAAAAATCAGCAATAGACACCAAATGATTGTGGCTCAGTTAGTAATGTAGGTTGGGTTTGTGGGAAAAACTCTTGGGTTTGATTCCCACTAAATACACTATTTAGGTGGGGTAAAAAATCTTAATTGTAACTACATCTCGAATCTAGATTAATTGGGGTTCAATGCCACAAGTGCACTATGTGAGGTCAATATTATGTTTTTATTTTATTTTTTGTGATCGTAAGTTACATTAAATATAATATAATGAGATCCTCATAATATTAAATATTATAGTTTATTTAATCAGTCTTTTGTCTGATTTTTTTAAATTTAAATATTAGTGTTCAACAGTTCAAATATCAGTCCTAAGAGGACAAGGAGGCTGGTGCTGAAGCGATAAGAGGAACGTAGGGCCTCAAGTCCCAAACTACGTATGTGAGTAAGAAGCTGATACCTTTTATAATTTTTCATATTATTTTTGTCACTTTTTTCATTGACTGACCTTTAGTAAATTGATTCTTTAGTCTAATCAAAAGTTGTTGCTTGTAAGAATGTGGAGTTTACACCGTTGGAGAAGCAGCCAAAATTTGTCTCACTGCAGCACAACGCGTAATAAGAAGAGTCTTATTTTTTATTGTACAAAGTAACATGATTACCGCCGCTCACAGTCCATTCTTTCTCGTGAAACAAGTTCTTCCCATTAAACCAGAGGGAGAGAAAGAGAGAGAGAAACCACTGTAACTGTACTGAATTAGAACCAATAGTGGAGTCTTGGGGGCTTCATCCGCTCCCTACCAGCTATTGAAGAAGTTGTTACTACTTTCATTTTCCTTTGTGCTTCCTTATATTGTCTATAAAAAAAAAAGAAATAATCGTCCATTTTCTCAAGAAGAAGAGGCTTGACCCTCATTTCTCACATCATCCTATCAAGGATATTGGTCATATCTGCAGCCTTGAGCCATGGGACTTACCCAGTATGTATATGTAATCTCTTCTTTTTTTTTTCCCCCACTTTTCTTTCTAAGCTCTTGTACTGAAAAATTTTCCCAACTGAATTAATTGACCCGCAACTATAATTTTGTGATGCAGCGGTATCAAAAACTGAGTCAGAGGATCAAGTTTGATACTTTTTCTATGAACATTATTACAAGTATAGGGAGAGTAACCGTGTCACTGAAGAACAGAAGCAGGGCACTGCAAAATTACTAGAAAAGATTGTGAGATCGAAGCTAGAAACGGCCTTACTGTTACTGATACCGAAAACACTTTGACTTTTTACTGACATGGTCCACCTCCTAAGGAAGCTAAGACCGATTGGGTTTTGCATGAGTACCATGTCAAGGACAAATATTTTAGTACATCACATCCTCAAGTCCTAACTTTATATATATATATATATAAGAATTGATTGCAAAGCTGCAAAACATGTTTTAGAAAAAGATGTTCAAAATATTGCATCAAAACAAATTTTTGCACGTTGGCAAGCCATTTTAAGTGTCTTCGATTTTGACATTGAGTTTATTAAAGGTGATAAAAATTCTGTTCCAGATTTTCTAACCAGAGAATTTCTTCAAAACAGATAATGTCGCCGAAGAAGAAAGACAAAGGTAAAGCAGTACTTAAAGACACTGACTCTCATGTCACCTCTAAAGAAACCCAGCTCACTCCTAAAGACAAACTGCTTTCTTCAGCTATGCCCATTAAATCCTGGATCGAAATGGTCGAAGAAGAAGAAATAAAAAACAAAGTCATTTCCACTAATGACCAAGTAAAGCTATGGATGAATTCCATTACAAAATCCCCTGAGCTTATGCTTGCACTTTGAATACGGTTATCATAGAGGGTTTTAATGGAATTACACACTTTCTCACCTAATAGGGTAGGCAAACCTGCAAGGAACTTTTCCTTCCAAGTTGTATGACTAGCGTCATCCCTAAGGAAAAGTCTGGTGAAAAAGGTAGTTTTGTAATTTTGAAACTCACTGAGTTTCCTACACCTAAGGTTGTGTAGAAGCTCGGCATTCTTATCTCTAAGGTGAGAAGGATCACCTATGAAATGGAGGGAAATTGTAAGAATTAGAGTGGCAACAGCATCCTGGATAGGGTTATTAAGCTCGTCAAGGATGGGGGTACCATTCTCATCGATCCTAATAGAGGTTGGGATGTCTAATTGTTGCAAGTTAGTGAGAAGATGGTCCCACCAACCTTTGAGTTGGCCTGTAAATCCTGCAATTAGGATTTCGGCTATGGCCTTATCAGAAGTTCTTGATTGGGTTTTATAGGCATTGGCTGCCATGGTCATTTGTTGTAGAACTCCTAGGATGTTGTATTCAGACATTCCATCTATGTTCCATTCATAGACAGAGGATGCATTATATCGAGACTGATTTAATGCACTGGGCCTATTGTCTATGGTCAAATCCGGTGGAGACCTAGTCGTTGGGAGTGCTAATTCCCAATGGATTTTGTTTGCTTTAGGAATGGGTTCATCCTTGAAAGCTTCTAGATCAGAAGAGGCTATGGAATCCTGATCATGATATAATACTCCAATCTTGCTAGATTGAGGAGTATCAGGGGCTATCTGAACTTTACTAGAAGAGGAAGAAGCAGCTTCTATTCTATCTAGTTGTTCTCTAATGGCTTTAGCAAAATCTGATTTTGACTCCTGGACAAGCTTTTGGCTAGTTTTCGAAACCTGGAAGGGTTTGAAAATGGGTTCTTTAAGCTTTTTGTCAGAATCTGATTTTGATGGAATAGTGGAAACATAAATAGTTGACTTTTGAAATTGACTTTCTATTCTGGTCAACTGCTCTCCAATGGTATTTAAGTTAGTATTACAGAAATTATTCTGTTGGATAATACTACTTAAGTTTTCATTGGAATCATTTGTTCTATGAACTTTGTAGGGTGAGACTTTAATCTTCATAAGAGGTTCACCATGTTCAATGGTTATACTCCTAAGAGGGGGATGGTCAGACTCTATTGTTCTACTACTATCGGAAAGGTTCCACTCAGGGGTTTTCTTTCTAATAGAAATAAGGTTTGACTCTTTGAAAGGATAAGAAATGTTGTTGTTTGAAGAATATATCTCAAACCAGTCAGAAAACAATATATGAACTTTGTTAGAATTAACAAAATCATAATACCTTTCTTGAATTTCTTTTCTTTGGTTCAAAAAATGTTTGAAAAACCAAAGTCTTTTTTCTTTATTCAAATCAGAATAAAAATCATTATGTAAAAGAGTTTTGTCTAATTCAAAATCTTTTTCTATGACATTGATGATATTCTTAGTGATAGATGAGAATGTGGGAGAGGTCGGAGGAGAAAGTTCCTTCTCTTCTTGTCTTTCACTACTAGTGTATATGGGATGTGGTACACTAGTTGCATAATTTACTGAACGGATAGATGAACTAGGTATATCTGATGTGGAAAACCTAGGCTGACTTTGGAGGTTTACCTCTGAGGGTACTTTTGTAAATTTTCTCTCTAGTGAAGAGATACTCGCAATTGAGCCTTTATCGGAGAATCTAGATGAGGTAGAATCATTTGAATGGGCTTAATATATTATCCCAGTACTGGAACTGGGGCCCGCACCCTTGTGGTGACTCCTGTAAGGCCGATGTGGAGTCATGATGTCGTGGCATAACGTGAAGACGTTACCTGGTTTGGTCCGAGTGGCGCTTAAGTATAAAGTAGCGCCTTCCCCTAACAGCTTAAGCTTTTAGGGCGAGTGGTAAGCGCCTTAAGTATATATATATATATATTATAATGCATATATTTATTTTGTAAAGCAATTAATTTTTTTCCCAATTTTATAATATATTATACATTTTTTAATATATATATATATTATTTATTATAAAGCCGGGGCTTAAGCCCAGGCTTTTCATTTAGGCCATTGACTGAGCCCATATGTTATGAGCTTTATTAACTTTGAGCCCTTATCCATAATTTCAAGCCACGGGCCGGGCTTAAAGCCCGCGGGCCTGGGCCGGCCCGGGCTTTTCTGCCAACCCTAAGCCCAAGGCTGGAGAAACATCAAGCTCCAGTTCACGCAGAGCTGCTAAGGATACAATGCAAGAACAGAATCAGGATGAGGCACACGGTGACATTGACCAAGAAATCAGTTTTGAGCTCAAGTGGTTGGTGTGGAGTTCCAATGTCCCTGGAGACCGGACTATCAAACCTTTGTGCTCCATGCAGGAGCTGCGTGTAGGGTTACCAATGACAAGCATTTGACCGGGAGAAAAAAGGGACTACTAGTATTTACTAGTTGGCTAAGGGAGCATATAGTTTTGAACATTACTCTTTTGTGAAGTTAATGTTGATTGGTTTCTATTTTTCATTATTGAATATTAATAGATTCTACTCTGAATTCATAGAATTTTTCATATCTTTCTACTGAATAGTACAGCTTTACTAATTACTTAACATTTTAGCGTCAACGGTGCCTAAATCCGCTGAAGAGAAAGGACACACGCTTTTACTATTTCATAATATCATGGTCACAGGGATATGGTGTTTGCTACATTAAACAAGATGTACAAATTTGTGTATTTAGTTCTCTCTCTAGTCACGATGGGATCTAAGAAGTTGGCCAGTTGATCAGCCTTTGTTAAGGCTTCTCCGATGAACCCAGAGATTTCCCGCGGCTTCAAACTAAACCTCAACTGACTTTTGACAAGCTTTGACCGATCTCCTCACACGCGTTACGCGTGCGCACTCCTTTGCCGCCGCTTTGAGCTTTGATGGCTTTACGTAACTCACGTGCCGTACTCGAGTTATTAGAACTGCACCGGACGACATACTTCTCATATGCTTTGTCGTATGTAGTAAATGTGACATGTCGGTTGCATATAAGATTATGAATGACAATCTAGATGGTGCAAGAGAAAAGATCAAGCAATTGAATAAAACAAATGGAAGCTGTAATATGAACAGGCCATTGGACGCGTTTGATCTAAGAGATAGGATTAGCTTATCAGTTATGCAATGAACCAGTACGCACCTTGCTGAGCAAAAAAACAAACTTTTTATACATAGAGGTTATGAATGAAAGAAAATGTAGGGGTATGTTGGTAACAATTGAAATCCCCTTGTGTTAGTTTTTCATTACAGCTACTGGTTTTATATTTTATCTATGCCTTAACAAGAAAGAGGTTACCACCACATAAATGGATGACGATCTCATCATCAAGGCTTGTTGTGAACAAAAGCAAGCGGCTTGGCACCGATCTCAGGTTATTTCCTTTTTCTATGCCTTTTATACAATGTAAGGTGACTAATACAATTGGACTTAATGAATGCTTCTAAAAGTTTTTATAAAATAAGCACTTTTTTGAAAAAAAAAAAAGAATGTAAATATATATACATATACTAAATCTTTCTCTAGTGCGGGTGTGATCTACATTTTTTAAAATGTGGATTCAAGATTTTATAATATTGTAAAATGATTTTCAACCGTCTTCAACATACAAAACCAAAATTCACAGTTTAAAAAGTACAAATATCCACACTTGAGAATGATTATATATATTGAATTTTTTTTTTGTATAAAAGTAATTATTCTCATATGCAGGCGCATGTATCTTTTAAAATACAGATTTGTTGTATATACCATATGGTTTATTAGTTAATTGAACAAAAATAATAAGGACATTAATATTTATACACCATATGATATATATAGTAAATTTGTATTTTACTAGGTATATACATACGTACTAGAGAATAACTGTATATAAGAGAAACTATCTTTTATTTTAAAGGAATCAAGTTAAAGGATTATTGCCATTGCATATGAAGCGTGGACCCTCAATTTTTTTCATATATAATTTGTAAGCATCATTTGAAGTTGTAAACTCTTGAAATAACACCCTAGATTTTTTCTATTTTATAAGTAAATTAAAAGAGAGAGAGAGGAAGAGGGGGAATAAGGAATGCAATTAGCAATAGATCATCCCCAAACATATTTAAAATGGTTATTTCAAATAAAAGTATATGGGTAATTGTTAGGAAAAAAACTCACACAAACAATTGCAAGTTAAGCAGAAATTAATTCTTTCTTTCGTTGTGTGATTAAAAGGGATTTGTATCACAAATAAATAAGGAGAAATTAAACCAACACAATCCAAGATTCTATTCAAATAAAAGCATATGGGTAATTGTTAGGAAATGAACCCACACAAAAACAACTACAAGTTAAACGAAAATTAATTTTTTTCTTCTTTGTATGATTAAAAAGGGATATGAATTGTAGTCCAATATAATCTTCCATAATAATACTGGAGGCTCATTATATCAAGAGCCACATTATTCTTGGTTCAGTACAACAACATCTAATTGAATCATTTCACAAATCGGTATCACAAATATCTACTAAAGAGAGGCTATTTTGCAAATCAACGCCACTAAGAACATAGCGCCCAAACCAAGGCCATGGCACTGCCTTGTTCTATTTCTACTCTCTTTCTGTGCTCTGGTTACAGTCCCAAACGCATTTGCTTCATTTATTTTTATAATGTCATGGTGTGTGTGTGTGTGTGTGTTTGAATATTTAGAAGGACAAAAAATTAAAAGGATGTAACAATTTTTTTTTGGGGGAACTAAGCCCATAATTTTTATGAATTTAATTGACAATTAAATAAAAAATCCTGTTAGAAAAAATAAGATGCAACAGAACAACATTTAGACTCATTTGCAAAGGTTTTTTAATTTATAATATTTGCGCCTTCTTTCTTGCTTGTGGCGGTAAAGCCAATATTGGTTTATCTACCAAAGCTTAACAAGTAATTTACAATAAGATGCAACCCTTTTGACTTCTTGTCAAGCTGAAGAACAATTGAACCCTTCTTAGTTGTTACAATGCATTTATACGCCTCTGCATTCTTATAGTAACAAATCAAACAAGCTGAGGAACATATGCCACAGGACCTTGTCAACCTGCAAAAATGATTTTCATTACTTCATCTTTTGCTCTTAATCAATCCTCAATTTAAAAAATTAAAAGGTCTGTAATCAACCTTGAGCCATGGATAAAATGTTACATTTAAAGCAAAACAAAATCTGGTGTTATCCTTTGTATCAAAATGTCCTAATAGAGGTTTCTGTATTACATCAATCTTCTAGTCTCTTGTCTCTCTTAAAGTTGTATCACTTGTAAATCTACATTAATATACAGTTAATGCATTGAACAAAGCTAGTAGAATTATGTCCAGCTTGAGCCTGGTCAGTGCCATCATTTGGATCGAAAATAGGAACCGGAGGTCGAAAAAGAGGGGAATCAATGATGATATCATCCTCTGGGTTATCAGAACTCCACAGTCTCCACTTGAGCTCAAAGCTCAACCCTGGTTCGTTATCACTTTCATCTGGTTCCATCCTTGTCTCTGGAATCTCCAGCACTATCTCCGAAATCTCCTGAATTGGCCCCTTGCCAGGTCTGTGTAAAATGTCCTGGAGAGGATCCTTGCTTAGCATTGAGCTTGAAGTTTCTCCAGCTTCGACTTTCCGTTGAGGTCCTAACCTAAGTTTCTCATTTCTTTCAAGCAAAATCTGCCTATCCATGCACATTTCGTAAGTTCTCTTTAAGCAGGATTCTAGTTCCTCCTGTGACAACATAGATACCAAAGCTTTTCAAACGATTCTGTTGCATTATGCTTTGACTTGCCCATAACTGAAAGGAGAGGACAATATCAAACAATTCACTCATGCAACGCAATCAATAAATGTGGGTTCAATTTGTTACCTCTTTGATATGTTTGGTAGCCAAAATATCCCTTTCACATTGGTTGTATTCAGTGGGGTACAAAAGTCTGCAAGCTGTGAGAAGAGATGATGCTGCCATCACTGAAGGCTTATATTGTGTAAAATTGATGTCTATCATCAAAACAACGTAAACATTGATCAATTTCATGAAGCTTAAAACAAGGCCCATTAAGAGTATCACTTATGTGATTAAAACAACAGAAACGGCAGAATTTGAGATTATTATCTCTTCTGTAAGCTAACTTACTGCCTTGTGCTTGGATTATAATCTCGTTGAGGGTTCTACGCATAATGCCTTTTCCCACTGGGATTTTTCCAACAAAGAACTCCTTAAAGTACATGGCTGTTACCGCACGCAATCGCCAATTAATTCCTTTGAGAATCTGAAGTTCCATGCTCAGTATGTGCCTTTTGTAGTCCTCATTCAGATTGTTATCTCTCTTTTGACACTCATGTAAACCAGACTAATTAGTGACAAAAATTCATTCCCCTTTTCAAGAAAAAATTGTATATACCCACTTACCTCAAAATAGATGAATCTGAAAGCTTGGTTTCTGACCTTCCAAGCAAGTGTAAGACAACAAATGGCAGCAAGAACAATATCATCTCGCACACGTCCAAGCACATTCTGATTAAAGAAGTTGGGAAGTAAATATAAGCACAAATCTGTGGAAATATAACATGTATGGTTCAAAAAATTTCGGATTTGGATATTTGTTATACCGGCAGCTGGTTCCTGGAAATGAAGCGATCGAAGTAATTCATTGCAAGATATGGTATGAATGCATCAAAATTGAAGCATTTCGAGTTCTGCGTGCAAAACATGAAATGCCAGCCGGTAAGTTTCAGAAATTGATCACAGATTAGAAGTCTGATTCAGAAATCAAACAATCAACGCATAAATTTATAAAAGAAATTTTGTATGTTGCTGAACTTGTTATTCTAATAGGTCTTTTAAATTGATCAGTTGGGTCATAAGCATGTAAGAAAACCGTTGCATTAGATTTAAGGCAAAGAAAAGGAAACAAAACAGAGGAATCAGCATATTTTTCTTTACACTTTCTTAGTTGCCAAACATGTTCAATTCGTGAAAATACACACAAAACCATAAGCTTTCCTTCATTTCTTTCCTTTCTTTTTCTCCATTTTCCCAGCAACCAAACAGAATCTATCATTTTCGATTAACAAATTAAAGCAACCGAGGCGACGACAGAAATTCCCAAGAACCACAAAAATCAAATTTTAAAGTTCCTTTCTTTTCTAATCTTTTTTACTAAGCAACCCATCCGAAACACAAGAGCCAAATTACTTCCCACATAAAATCCTCAGTGTGCCATTCATTAAATTTCTTTTCCTTTCATTTTCGTAGGAATCAAACAAGAAACCAGAAGCACTTACTTTGAGGATCACATTCAGAGCGACTTTTCTCAGAGTCGCTTCTTTGCTCACTGCATAGCCCTCAGCGGCCATTGAGTCCCTTTCCTCATTAAAGAACTTCTCTAGAGCTTGTTGCTCGAATGAGGGTACTGGGTTTCCGGAATCGAAATCCATTTTCAATATTAAAAAGATTTTGAATGCTTGTTTCTTATTAGAGATAGAAAAAATGCAAAGAAATAAGACAAGAAGTGAAAGAAGATGAATTAAAAGATTGAGTCGATTTTCTCTCTCAGAAAACAACTTTCCCTATCTCTCTCTAGGCAGTTAATATCGTTTGTTCGTTAAAGACCGTTATGCTATGAAATTTTGGCGGTTCAATAGTGATCTGTTGTTTACGGTTCTTTCTCTGCAGTTGGTCCGGTGACTAATAGCATTTTGCCACACTTATTGGAGGTGTAAAATTGGGCCCATTGGATTATGGAGTGACTGCGTACGAGAGCGAAAATGGGCCCATGTAGCATTTTGCCACACGACCTAGTTCATTTAACACGGTGTCGTTTTTTGTTTGTTGTAGTTGCTAGTTGCTACATGCCAACAACCAGGTATCCGGCTACCGGCTATATGAAGAAGATTAATGAAATAGTATAATAATGGAAATGAAGATCATTCCCAGCTAATCAAACATAAATTAGTAAACTAATGACCTCAATAATACGTAGCAACCCAATGTTCCTTTTAATTTTATGTACTCTTTTCTAGTATATTAATTGGACCAGCTACTAGAAATTGACTAATAATATCATAACCATGGGGTAGTATCGATAGAAATTATTGCACAATTACTTACAGACTAAAAAAATAAAAAATAAAACAAGAGAATTTAATAGAAATTTTCTATGTAGTAACTTGCTTTTGTAGATTATGAGAAGTGGCCTCCCAAGATCACTTTATATAATGAGTCGAAGGAGGGCCTGTTTATTTCAATTGACGTCGAAATTAATCGTATGACAAATTTTGTAACTACCTCTGATAATCGACAAAAGTGAGAGGATATCCCACAAGATTCAACGGTTCTTATATCGAATTAATTAAATATATGTACAATTTTTCTTTTCCTCGAGTCCGATACATACATATACTTGTTGTATGCTAAATTTATATAATCCATAATTAATTTTTATTTTGATATATAGCTGTAATATTTGAGAATGACTCACTTTTCTTAATCTCTAGGATTAGAGTGTCATCGCCTTGACCTTGAGCATATAAAAAGAGCCTCTACCGGTTATTCTATGAGCATCCATTAGTGTCGTTGGTTATCATATACAATTACCCGCTTTCTCGACATATACATTGCCGTATGTTAATTTATGCAAACCCTGGCTAGGCAAAGAAAAGAAACCCGAAACAGTCGTGTCTCACATTTCCTTGAAACCAACCATTCCACCAATTTAAGCACGTCTCAGTCGCATTATCTAGAGTTCCCCAACTCTAAATTTCATTAGCGCAGCACCGCGGTGTCAAGTTGCTTATGCGTTAAGTAACATATTGTGCGCTATAAAAAATGAGGAATGAAAGTGCTAGTTATTCTCTCACGCACCAAATAAATAAAGATTTATTAAAAAAATTAGTAATACATTTGTCTNTCACCGCGGTGTCAAGTTGCTTATGCGTTAAGTAACATATTGTGCGCTATAAAAATGAGGAATGAAAGTGTTAGTTATTCTCTCACGCACCAAATAAATAAAGATTTATTAAAAAAATTAGTAATACATTTGTCTCTAGTAATAAAAGGAAATTTCAAATGTCATGAGGACAATTACATTTAAATTTCTTTATGTAAGCAAGAAGGTGACAACTATGAGAAATTTGGGTTTCATTTTGTCTGATGTATTATTATTCACCCATTCCCAAATGAAAAATGATGTTTGCACGGGGTCAAACCCCTAAACTAAACAAAACGACGTCGTTTTGTTTAGTTTTTTTTTTCTTTTTGCTTCTCCAAAACGTTGCCGTTTCTGATGGACTATTTCACTCACTGTAAATCTCCTCCTCTTCGTTTCTTTGTTTCACCTGGGAACGAAACAGATAGAAGAGCAAGTTGGTCTTGTTCCGTTTGACCGTAAATCTCTTCAGTGCTTCATTTCTTCGTTTCTTCGTTTCTTCAAAAAATTTGTTACTTTCCTTCCTCGACCGAGGTCCAGCCATTCGGGATCCACCACGACTGACTCACAGCCACGATCACCGGCAACGCTGGTATCCGAAAACTGTTCTGGAAATTTAACTCACGAAGCGGCAAAGTTCACAGCCTGAGGTAATGCTTCGTTTTTGCCTCTTTAGGTTATGGAAAAATGCGGACGATTTGGTTGATCTAGGTTAGGACAGTTATGACGAAAATTTAATATCATTGCTCTGCAAGTGCTAAATTTTCTTAACTATTGTCATTCCCATTTAATTAATTTTCGGTTGAATTTGGATAGCTATTGTCATTCCCGTTTTAGTTAAGTGTGTTAAATTACAATTGATTTTCGGCTGAATTTGGGTTCAATTTTGAATTTGCTAATGTTGAGGTTGAGGATGAATGATGATGAAAAAGAGATTTTGCTCTGGAAGATTTCAAAGAGATTTCTTATTTGAGTCAATTGTAGCTGCTCTGTCTATTATTTATGAACAATTTTGAATTTGCTAATGTTGAGGTTGAGGATGAATGATGATGAAAAAGAGATTTTGCTCTGGAAGATTTCAAGAGATTTCTTATTTGAGTCAATTGTAGCTGCTCTGTCTATTATTTATGGGCTTATGCAGCTGCTCTCTCTCTGTTATTTCTAGGCTTATGCAGCTAAAACTTGTCTGTTATTTCTGAGCATGAGAGATTTCTGATTTGAGTCAATTGCAGCTGCTCTCTGTCTGTATTTCATGTTCTTTTTTGAATTAATGTAACCGAGTAATGAGGATTAATATTATTAATGGAGGCTTCTATTTTATCTTTAGTTGTTTGTTTATAGATTGTGTGGATTTTGGTATATAGATTGCGTGCATTTTGGCTTGGGTTCTTTGATAGCCTTTATGGTTGCTGGCTGGTTGCTTGTAGAATTTATTGGTAACTTTGTTGAATTTTTTGAATTTGGGTCAGTTACGCGAGACATATGTAGCCTTTCTGGCATATTGGTTGTAGTTTTCACATGAGCTGATGGGTGGTTGCTGGCTAGTTGCTTGTAAAATTTAGTGGTAATTTCTTTTCATGTTCCAGTTTTCATGTTGTTCATATGTTCCAGTTTCCAGTTTTCATGCTATTCATATGTTCCAATTTTCTTTTCTTTAAGGCTGACTAATTGTAATTGCAATTAAAATTTGAATTGGGTAATTTCTTTGGCATTATTAACTATAATTGTTTCCCTTTTTGGACAGTTTCTTCCCAAGAGACTATTAACCACAAATAATGTCATCCGAGTTAAGTGAGAATCGAAGCTCATTGCAAATGTGTAATGGATGTAGTAATCAGATGGAGTTGTTAACGTCACACATAACAAAAAATTCAAATCGCAAATTTTGGATTTGTAGAGAATGTAAGAACTTTCAATGGGCAGAAGATCGTAAACCTAGTAAAGAGAAAATAGACTTGTTAGCGGATGAAGTTAGGAAGTTGGCCTTAAAGATTGAGTGTTTATCCGTTAAATTTCAATTATTGCATAAAGAACTTGAGTATATGCGAGAACGTGAAGTGTAGAGGCGATTTTTGGACGACGAACTTCGAAAGAGAGAGGCACCAAGAAATGATTTTATTAAAATACACATGATTGTTGTAGTATGTTTTCTCTTAAAGTATTATTTTTAAGTTGGTTCAAGTTAAAGACTTGTAGACATATGTAATAGCATTTTCATGTTAAATATAAGTTTCCGAGTTGTTTGACTTAACTCAGCTAGAAATTTATATGTCGGTTAGCTAACTCTCTGGATTTAATTCATAGTATTACGAAATTATAATTTGGCCCCAAAAATTCTTCTCAAAATTATACTATGGCCCAAATCATTCTAATATTTTCCAAATGAATCCATTTCTAGCATTTTGAAAATAGACTTATTAATTCACAGTATTATGAAATTATAATTTGGCCCTAAAAATTCTTCTCAAAATTATACTATGGCCCAAATCATTCTAATTTTTTCTAAATGAATCCATTTATAGCATTTTGAAAATAGACTTATGAACTCCAGAATTTCAAAAATGTTGAAATACACATAATCCAAATTACATTAGTGCATTAGTTGAATAATACATAAAACATAAGCATAAGCTAACTTCGATCACATGCTTGGTTCATTAGTTGAAAACTCCCCTTGATTGGCCTCTTCGAAATTTTGTTGTGGTGCTTGTTGCAAGTGTACATGATGAGTTGGACCGTAATTCATCCAATACTGATAGTAAGAGGGAAAAAATGCATGTTGTAGGGGTACTTGATGTGGTTGTTGTTGTACAAAAAAAAAAAGAAAAAGTTAAACACAAATTGTCAAACATATGACAATGAATGGAAATAACAAATAAAATATATTACCATAGCCATATTGCTCTCTTGTGTTAGGTTGTAGTAGCCACCTGAGAAGATAAATCATGTATCTCCGCGTCCGAGAAGTACAGTCAACACACATTTAAAGTGTATATTAAATTAATTTAAAATGAATGTATTAAAGTATTAAATTAACCAAAGCCACCACCCTCGACAACAATTGACTTAAAACTTTGAGCCATTTTAATTCCAGCTTTTTCATTTATTTCAAGCATCTTTTTAACAAAATGACTAATGGTCGGTTGCATTGATAATACCTACTCTTGTTCGGACTCACGGCATGGTTGTGTTCAATGATCAAATTTCCAATTACCCATTTTCCACTAACAAAATCCAAATGTCCTCCAATTTTAGCATTGCATCCAATTTTTTGGTTCGGTTAAAGCCACAAAACATTAGTGAGTTTGGTTTTTGACTTGCCGTTTCTCCCACAAGTAAATGTCACATATCTCAAATTTTCATCATCCTCTTTTCTACAAGATCTACGCATCACTGGAAACCCCTCTTGTAGGTTATAAGCTTTATAATATTCAAACATTTCATCAGGACTATCAAAAGACATCCCAACCGTAGGCTCAACAACTTTTTCCACCACCGATTCCTCATTATTTTCTTCCATTTCAGCCCCCTGTAAATCTTGCAAGTCTTCAACTTCATCAACCTACTCCACTTGTTCAAAATTATCCATTAACTGCTGCAAATTAAAATAATTCAATATCTTATTAGTTATTTATCGTAAATTCATTAAATTTAGAGACAAAATTTAAAAAACAAAATGAAACAACTCAACATTCAAATTGAAACAGCTCAAGCTTGTTGTAATCTTTTATCTTTTATAATCTTTTTTTCTTTTTTAATCTTTTATAATCTTTAATCTTCTAGGATTTGAACTCAGGTAATTAACTATATAAAATTACTGGAAAAACTACTCGGAAAGAAAAGAAGATGACTCTTTCACCTCTATTTCGATTATTGTCAATCTATAAGACTTTTGATTAAGTAAGGTGTTTAAGTTGAATGATTCAAAACCAACATTTGTACAGGTCAAATGATACAGCTTTTGCAGTATAAGGCTGGGATATACAAACAAATGCCCAGCTTATTAATCAATATTCAAAATGTATTATAGAAACAAATACGCAGCTTAATAACCATTATATACAAACAAATGCCCAGCTCATTTATGTTTTTAACCACTTTTTGGCAGGTTCAATGTGGTGTCAAATGCCACAGCATGCTCATACGCAGCAATCTCTCTATTTCTTTTGTGGTTAAAAAATAAATTCAATGTTACAATGTTGTAAAAACACAGGGAAAAATTAAAAAATAATTCAAAAAACAAAATGCTGCAAAGAAGACAGTAACAAAAAATAAATTCAAGCCTCGAAAATTCAAGCTTTCAGGGACAATGTTCTTGTTCTGCCGAAACTTCGCAGCTGCTGTTGGTCTTGTTCCGTCTAAACTCGGCTTTCAACGACAAATTTCACAGCTGCTGTTAATCACTTTCTTCACTAAATGGGTGCTTTCTTTCTTTGTTAATCACTTTCTTCAGCTTAAGACGAAGAGGATGAAGTGTTCTGTTTTGGATCTCGAAAGGCTACACCGCGGTCGAGGAAGGAAAGTAACGATTCTTTCGGTAAGGAAGAAACAAAGAAACGAATCGCGAATGGCTGGATTCTATCAATCTTGTTCTCAGGTTTTGGAAATGGTAAGTGAAACGGCAACGTTTTGGAGAAGGAAAAAAAATCAAAACAACACCGTTTTGTTTAGTTTCGGGTGAGGCAGATTTTTTACAATAAAGCCTCAAGACTCAAATTTGAATGGCTAGCTAAATAAAGCCTTGGGAATAAAAAATTAATTTGTTATTAGCGAGAATCAGTAGAATGACAATATCACATAGATTTCTGATAAGTTTTTAATATCACAACAATTAACACTATTAAAGGTAAAATGTGATATTTTAAAAAATAAATTTACTAGTTTCAATTTGTAGAGGCTTTGATTAATGATCAATTTCTATATGGAATGCATTTCTATTTATTTATTTATTGTCACTGTCACTAAAAATTTTTCATAATCCCAAAGTGGTAAAAATAAATTCGAAGAGTAACCAAAATGTCATTCCTCCAATGTATTATTTATGATTCTAATTCTTTGTACCAGTATGTATGTATGTGGCGGCTTAGCTTTCATTTAAAGCGCAACATTAATATCATCACAACTGCTCAGTCTAGCCTTGATCTCGTTCATGAGGATTAGGACTCTGTGTTCCATAGCCTTCACACGCCCTTGAACTGTTCTGCCTTTTTCACGAGCAATTCCGCCTTCACCGATTTGGAAATTCTTGGTACAGGTACATAACCGTGGCCTTGGCCTTGGCCTTGGGCCTGTGGACTTAGGTAACTCTCAAAGCTTATGCTAACGGTAGCCTACTAACTTCGTTGAAGCCCAGTCGTAAAAGATGAAAAATAATAAAGGATTGGGACTATTGCCACCCCTCTTATAAAATTCCTTCTTTCTGGAAAAATACCTACTTAAAAAAATTAAAATAACACAACCACTAATAATACCCACACGTTAAATCCATAAATGATCTTATATACTTTCTTCTTGATGAAGATATGCAATAGTTTGTAGATAGAAAACATATGAAGACTTTTAAAGTCCCTAGTTAAGGAACCTTTGTGAAGATATTTTTTGTAATGGAAGATAAGTTAAACCTTTCTTTTTTCTTTAATACTGATACGTCTAATACAATTACAAGTCTATTACGACTACCTTATACATCAAGTCTAACTTATATGGTGAATTAGGATCTTCTTCTATTTTTTTTTCTCCCATTCTCTCTAAATCTTTTAAATCTAGTGAAAAAAGCTAATTTAATTATAAATAAAGTAAAAACACCTAATTTTATTGACAACATTAAAATTTAAGATTTAATTTTGATCACTTATTTCACTAATAAGAAAGAGAAAACATAAAGAGAGAATTCTTAAATATATATAATACCGTCCAAATTTATAGCATTGCATATATTAGAGGAATATTCATTTGACTTAAAAAGATACTTACCTCTATATAATTTTGTAAGAGCGAGAGAAATTTTAAGTCTTGGACTCGAATCCTATTGAGGGTAGGGGGCTTGCTACTCGGCCACAGGCATTTGCTTTTCCCATCACCTGAGATGAATTAAAGCTTTATGAATAATTATCGGACGTCTTCGAAGAGACGGCTTATGAATATTAATGGTTAAGAGAAATTTATTGCATATTCAAAAAGCATTTTGCTTTTCGGCAGATTGAATAAACTCTCCCTAAAGAGGTCCCCATTAGCCTTCAACGTGGGCAACGGTTGGCCAAAACGAGTCCGATCAAATCCATTTACTTGATTGATGAAACAAACACATCGTCCTATTAAGCATGTGAAACGGTAACATCAAAGATCGAGATTCAAGAGGTCAAAGGGAAAACTGTTCCGCCCACGCAAGCCTCTATGAGCCGCCGAAAATTTGTCCTGAAGGGTGCTTGAACCTTGGGAGATTGAACTTGTAAAAAAGAATACTATATTTTATGGCTTTTAGCTTTATAAAAGGTTTGAATCTACGTTGCAATGAAATTATTTCAATAAAAAATACTTTTTATTTTATATTAAACTAAAGATTACATTGAATCTCAATTAATTTAGATTTGAGTCATATAGAACCATTAGAACGACAAAGTTCTCCCAACAAATATAGATTAATCAGAATTTAAACGATAAAGTTCTCCCAATAAACATAGATTAATCAGAATTTAAACCAGGTAATACCATTAGGGTGGCAAAACTCTCCTATAGCTGCATTCTCAAGATTCGAACCAAAAATTTTTGTTAAGTTAGAACAACTCCATACTAGTTGATCTTCGTGCTTGTTGGCAAAATATTTTTATCTTTTTTTAACAATTAGATGGAGTTTCTCATTTTCTATTAAATGTGAGTTATAATGTTAAAGTCTTAAAGAACATATTTTCATTTTCCATATCCTAGACAATTGGTCAAGTCAAGGCTTTATTTAGTCATGTGAATAATGATTGCGAGGAACCAGAAGAAGATGCGCACTAAACTTCTATAATGGAATTATAGAATTTTGACTGGACTCATATAATTATCCTATAATTAGCAATATGTAATCTTTAATCTTTTGTCTTATATTTATTTTAATACTGGAAAATTTAGTGATTATATACATATACATATACATATACATATACATATACATATAATTAGGAATAACTTATGTTTGTTACAAAGTCCCCTGACCCATCAAATTAAACTGAAATTAATATTTTAGTGCTTAGCATATATAAGTGCCAACAAAATATTTGTCTATGGATTATTTGATCATCAAAAAATTTAATTAACTCATAAAAGATTAATTCATGTAGATTACATTACAACTTCAGTAAGATTGAATCTCAAATTAATATTGCCAAAACAAAAATTATTGTGACATATTGTACTTTATTATACAAGTCCAATCGCATCCAAGCTATCAAACAAATTGCTGCAGTAACTGTCCCTCTCATCTTCAGTGCACCCATTGACATAGTTTGTGGACGATGAATTCAATGGAGTCGAGCTCGATGAAGGCGTTGCTAGAACTGATCCAAATCTCATGTTCGCGATGCTGCCACCATGCATATTGTTATTAAAATATGCTTGGTTTTGGTTTAATGATGGTTCAACAATCCTCGATTGATTTTCAGTTTGTTGGCCTCCGTAGTTTGACGCTGGATTAGATCCTTTTGACATGCTTTGAGGCTCTACATTTTCTTGACACAAGTTTGTTAGAATATATTGCCAGCTAAAGTTTGTGGGATTGGAAGAAAGTTGCTCCAAAATGGCTTGTGGAGTCTGTGTTTCATTTACGTATGGAGGATTTGAATCAACAGGTGGCTTTAAGCAAGCTTGATTAATTGGGTATTGGAGGGCTTGATGATATTGTTGTTGAAAGTTTTGAGGATTAAATTGTGGAGCTGTGTTTTGGCAAGATAGGAGAGTGGTGGCTAAATTCAATAGATCAGGATTCAATAACCCGAGACTCAATAGATTTGAAGCATTAAGTTGAGTGGAGTTGCAAAGAGATGAGCTAAGGATGGATGAGAGTTCAAGAAGATCAAGGCGAGGGCTATGAGTCACAGGATCTATCCCCATTCTTAATAGTTTCTTCTTGATGTGTGTGTTCCAATAGTTCTTGATTTCGTTATCAGTTCTTCCCGGCAAGCGAGAAGCAATTGCTGACCACCTGTAGTAGAATGATGTAAATGATGATGAGAAAATTAGACAATAAATATAAAAAAAAAATGACTTGCATATGCATAAGCCTAACTAGATATGAGAGTTAAAAAACTCTAACTACGAGTCTAAGAAGTAGGTAATATATTTATTGAAAAGTCTACTGGCTTAACTCATACTCAAAAGTTAACTTATGAACTAAGAGGTACCAAGTTTATATATTTATTTCAAGATTTATTCTTATATGATGTGAGATTACTTCCTTCGCAATATTTACTAGAATATTAAGTAATTTTAGAGCAAAGATTCTTTAAAAAGGACCAAAATTAGTTCTAAGATGGAAGTGTACTCACTTGTTTCCCAAAACTTTGTGTAATTGAATTATGGCCTCTTCTTCTTCAAGAGAGAACTTTCCTCTCTTGATGTCAGGTCTCAAGTAGTTTGTCCAGCGAAGCCTGCAACTCTTTCCACACCTCTTTAGCTCTGCATAAAATAGCCATTAATTAATATGACCAATATAAAATAGCCCTGCATATAAGCTAACTTGGTACCTCTTAATTAACAAGCACCGCTTAACAAAAATGATATTAATATATTTATCCATGCAAACCTGCATTCTTGGGAAGGGTTCTCCATCTTCCATGACCATGTTTCTGAATATAATCAACAAGCTTCTGATCTTCCTCAGCAGTCCATGGACCTTTCTTCAGTCCATTTTTGTCGGAGCTTGGTGGCCTTCCCATTTCAATTACTCGACAAGCTTAATTTCTTAGAAATTCTTTTTTTTTTTTTGGTAATTTCTTTGAAATTCTAATAACACAAGAAAGTGTTTTGTGTGTTTAATTTGAGTTAGAGAACTGAAGAAACAAAATTGAAGTCTTTGGAGCAGAGAGCGAAATGTTGGGCGTGCTTAAACATATATATAGAAAAACAAGCAATAAGCTAAGAAAATTGGTGAAGTCAATGGGATTCGGTACCGCCCATTAATATACGTGTCTTCTTTTGAAGGAAAACGCGCTCTCATACACACAAAACGACACTCTCTTTCAACCTTGTGGATGTAAAAGTAAGACTTCCTTTTCTGAATTCTCTATTGAACTTGATCACGTAAGCATGCAACATGCAAATTTTAATTACTTACGTTATGGGAAATTTAAACCCGGTTAAAAATAATAATAATAAAAAAGAGTAAAAAAATGGGTATTATGGTGATTCAGCTTGCTTTTATGCTGTCTCTTCATTGTTGATTAGATAAAGAGTTATGGAGTCGATGACGTGCCAAAGAGAGATAGGTAGACACCATACAAGTGCTGATGGCTCTTTTTATTTTTTCTTTTTAATAGTTTTTGATGTGTTGTCTCAAATCGTAAAACAGGCTGACACGTACAAATCGTTTTCCCGTTCGCAGAACATTCTTACTTTTCAAAAACGTATTAGCTGTCACCAATTGATTGCCGCCAGGTAAACCGACGATTTGGGTCCGAAGGGACCCACCTAATTGCATGGCTCGATCCGGGCGACAGAAGTCACAGAACAAAGCCGATGGGCTTATTTAAGCTCCATGTCCATATGCAGTCGGCCGCAGATCGGCTAGCCATATATTAAGTTAAGCTTTGTTTATAATTATATTAATTAATAAACTAAGCAATTCAACTTTGACTCTCAATTTCGCAATGAATGAACTTTGAAATGATAATTTTATCCACGCAGAAATAGAGCGAAGGTTTGTGAATTGATTAAAAGTGGCTTTAATAGAAAAAGCTCTTTCGATACCTAATTATTGTACATTTTGAGAATCCAAATACCAATTTTACTTGTATCATTGCTAGGAACCTAAAATTTGACTTTTAACTAATAATTTATTATTTTATTTGTAATTGATAAATTGCAACATCTTGAAATTGAGAATTAAATATTAAGATTTCTAAGATTACTCATAATTATAACTAATGATGAGCGATATTATAAGCTCACAGGCCCCAATGATTCAGCATTTTGTGAGTTTCAAAGAGTTTTATTTGAAAAACCACCTGTATTCGAACCCTAAGAAAAATAGGGATTAAAAAATTAATTTAGGCTTTGGTTTTTTTAACTTTTAAAAATAAAAATAAAAATATATGTATTATAAGCTCATAGGTGTGCTACTTTAAATTTTAAACACGTGATCGATTATGGGATTTTTTTTCATTCAACTCAACAGCTAGACATAGCAGTGACATATTGCAAAGAAAAACTGTCTCCCCTACGTGTAGTTTGTAACAGTGAATTGCTAGTCTTCCCAAGGTTGAGTCCAATCTCTTGATCAAATCACAATTTAATTCTTGAAAGGGAAATATTACAGGTGCTTGAATACTAAAGTTAGGAAGCTTTCATTTTCTTTCTTAATTTATTTGGAATTGGCACCAATTTGAGATAGAGGATCTCTTTGTGGGATGGAAAATTTTGTATGAATGGACATGAAATCTATATGAAAGCAGTGGTCAAACTAATGAATGCGAACATATTAATTAAAACAATATTTCTTCAACCTTTGCCTAGCTAGCTTGCTGTTAAAATTATTAGAAAATATATCAATAGTAACATTAATATCAGAAAGGGTCGAACTATATTTATTGTCCTACAATATTGAACGAAAAAATAAATAATAGCGGGCCACTTGGTACACTTGATGGTAAGCTAGTCTATTCCTAGACTCATTCTAGGAGATATATATAAATATCAAAGGTTTGGTTTACATTTAAATCTATCGTATCAATTTTTGTTTAAAAAAAATGTTACTAAAATTTTGAAAATAAAATAAAACGGACAGCTACATATGAAAAACAAATTAAACTAGAATAATCATTTGCACTTGTTCCATACAATCTGACTTGCATGATTGCATTTCCAATAAAATCATATCATTTGGAAAGAAAAATATTAGAAATCATCATATATATCATTTCAGTAATCTAAAGTACAAAGCGAATAGCCTAAATTAGCCAACTTATCAGCATATAATGTATAGTTTCTTATCTGAATACTTGTGTAACTTGCATGATTATAAAATCCATAAGAGTCAATATAATGTATAGTTTCTTGCCCGAACACTTGTGCAGCTTGCACGATTATAAAATCCATGAGAGTCACACAATTATTACAACGAGTAAGAAATTTTTATTTTATCGATATAATGCTGAAAACATTTGATGAGAAATTATCATTGTTAACCAACAAGCGCGTAGATCAACTGACATAGGGTTGTTCTACCTTAACCAAGGTTCTCGGTTAGAAACTTGGGAATATAGCTGCGTTAAATACTTGTTGAGAGAGTTTTACCGTCCTAGTGGTCATACCCGGCTCAAATCTGAATTATTCGGAATCCAATGTAATCGTTGGATACCAAATAATTTAATACATCAAAAAAAAGAAATTATCATTGTTATTACTATTTTTTTGGTCAGAAATGAGAAATTAATTAACTGGTAAATTGATAGTAATCAATTTAAAGTCTTTTTCATATGCAGATATAGAATCTAAACTCTAAAAATTGGAAGCATATGGGAGTGTTGCTAGTTCAGTGAATGCAGACTAGCTTAGACCAAGACTTTCCTCTCGTTAATTTAATGTCCATTTCTGCACCACTGTTTCATGGTCAAAAGAAGTATAACGTTTGTTCTTTTTCCTAACTTTATTCATTTGTTGATTATAAGCTCACATAATGCTCTAAACAATCTGTGTGGATAGGGATCAACGTGCTTTATTTTATATAATCAATGGGGCTTTGTTTTTCTTTTTTTTTTTCTTTTTTTTAGGGGAGAGGGGAAAAACAATACTCTGTAATCGAGAGTAGCTGGAGGCCCTCAAACCATTCAAGTTTTCCTATCGAATAAAAATAACTATACAATTTCATGCATTTGATTTCAAAAATAATTTACCAGAGAAATAAGTAACATGTCAATCACCAGCTGAAATGATTTGGTTCATCAGGCTATGAGTTACATCAAACGCGACTCAACAAGAGTCTTGTTTTCAACTCGAAGATTGAAGAAGCTTTGTTTCATTTGAACATATCTTGTGAACACCATCACTTCAATCTCATGTATGAAGCACGAACCGATACATTGTTTTGTTAGCTCGTGCTTGGCCCCCCCACCCACTTTCTCTTGGATACCGTAGGAAATATTTCACTGTTCGTGACTTGGCTTGTCAACAAAAGTTTGGGAAAATTTTGAAACATGGCAGTCTAATAACGCTCAGTGATTGAAAGACTCGGCACCACAGCTCATCAGCCACAGCTCATCAGCCAATTAATCATGTTAAAATCATATGGTGCCAATTAATTCTTATTCAAACTTGGAACAGCTCCATCCATTTTGAAATTCTATTCCTCTTAAGTTGCTCCTTAAGATTTGCAAATCTCATCAAATGGATTCAGCAGTTCATAGATCTAATAATTTCAAGATCCAACTTACATTATTTGCTCATTCGAGTTAATTCAGCAGGAAAGTTGGATTCAAAATTAAATTTACTCATCAAGTCATCGTTGAGAAACCAATCAATTAGTTGTTACATATAATTATTATTGTGTAAAGGTCCTCGGTCTTGCTTGATTTTAATCTTGGTCAGCAATTTCATCAAATGAGCACATGAAACGAAACATGTGGTACGTACATATAATGGCACCAAGGCATGATACCCTGAAAAGATTTCAATTGCTATATAATGGGAATGATGTAATATATTTAGGGCAAGTTTGGTAATATTGTATCTTTTAAATAATTATTGTTAGTTGTGTTATAAAAATAATTAGTTATGAAAAGAATTAACAAACGTTTGGTAAAAATTTTTATTTTTAAATTATTTTTTAAAATCCTATGAATTTTAAAAACAAACGTTTTCATGTGTTGGTAAATCTCACTTTTAAAATGTCTAAGAATGCAAATGGTTGAAATAGACAAAATATTGAGTAAAATTAATATGTATTTATATGTATATGTACATATGTACATATAATATTTTTATGCTTATATAAAACACTTGATAATTAACATGAATATCTTTATTTTATCAATTGTATTTTTTTATTTTGTTACCTCAATATAATAGGTAATAATAATAATCTCTTTAAATTCAATGATTTTATCTCTTAATTAAATAAAATAATTATAAATTTTTTATAATATATATTAGGACATATATGAAATTGTATTAAGTATAAACTTATTCTCAAAATCGGATTTTAAAAGCTACTACTTTCCTACCTTTTGGAATTTGCTATAGAATCATATGATTTTATCAAAAATAATTTTTTTAAAAAGTTCAAATACTAAAATTAACTTTTCACTTTTCAAAATTACTTTTAAATCTCTTAAAAGCAATTTCAAACTTCCATTAGGTGTATCCATTATCACCGGCAGATTAAGCTGCTTTTAGTTGATAAAATTTGGGTTGCATATAAAAAAATAAAATTTCAGATACATAATCTTATGTTGACTAAGAATAATTTTTAGACTAAATATATGAGTTTGGACAATTTTCCACTTATGAGCTAGTATTTGAAGTTACGATGAGGTGATTATTATCCAACACTGGTATCAAAATGCTTTGGCTTTCACTAATATTTTCAGTTTTTCACCCCAAATGTAACATTCTAATAGGAGAAAGATGTTATCTTTCCTCAAGTTCCCAAACGTATTTTTTCTTTTTTTCTTTTTCTAATGATGAGCGATTATTTTAGAGTTAGGCACTGTTTAATATTGAGGTAACGTAATTTTTAAGTTACGGTTACTGTGAAAAAAATTATAATTATAAAATTAAAAAATTATAATTATAAAACAAATTTAATAATATGTAGTAAATTTAAATTTTAAATAATAATTCTAACAAAATTATTAAAGATATAATAAATTTTCTATTATACAAGTGAAAAATTATATCAACATATTTTTCAAATTATAATAAATAATATTTATCAAATACTTTAATACTATATTTTTTAAACTACTAGTGCCCAAATTCAATTTCAAATGCACCCTTAATGCAACCAGTTTCCACAAAGGATTATTAAAAAAAAAAACAAGTCCTTGAGTTGTATGTTGGCCGGTACATTGTTGGCTAATCGGCTTGAGTCTGGATACGTGTTATATATGTTATCTAAATAATAATTGTCAATATTCACTTATTTTAACAATAATTAAAAAGAAAATCCCTATCAGATAAAGCCTGTATTAAATAATTACCATAAAACGACAGAAAATGGTCAAATATTTATTTAATTCATCAACTAAGATATGCACTACCCCTACGTTTTTCTTTGATTGATAGTGATTTTAACAACCGCATCAAGTTTTCCCAAGAAATTAAGAAGCACACCCCACCTATGCAATGACAATTCCGGCCTTGTAAAATTATCTTAATTCTCAACTCTCGACCTCATTGGTGCGAAGTTTGAACATTCTATATCAGAAATCCTAAATTATTTGTGGCCCTATTAATTATATTGATACAATTTTGTCATGGAGATTAAGAAGGTTGAAATTTTGGACCAATAGAAGATTGAGATTTGACAATCAATACAATTATGTATACAGTAAAATCATTTGATTGATTTGATTGAATTTTGGAGGTAGCCCTTTTATTATACCACTAATATATTATATGATTTAGAGATATTATTATTTTACTACTTATTTTTTTTATCAATCATTTTATTGTAAAAAGTTTTTTGACAGTTATTTTCTCCCACTTAATATTTCAGTTTTTATCATTTTACCACCAAATCGTTTACTCTATTAATCAATTGTTGATGTCAAACGAGTGTTTGATAAATTTTAGTATATTCAATATTTTAAGAATTTCATAAGCTATCATATTTAAGAAATTATCAATTAATTGTTTTATATATATAATAAGGGAAATTATCCACTGTCCACATATTTGTTTTGCCTTTTTAAAAAATATACAAATATTTTTTTCTTTTTTAGCGTGCCACTTGAAGTTTGCCTTTTATTGCACTCGTCCACTTCCGTCTGATCTCCGTTGGTGGATTTAACAAAATGTTAATGAAATGACCTTTTTACCCCTCAAAAGAAAATTATAATTTAACCCAAAATAAATGGAAATTGGAGATAAATTGGTTGGATTTAAGTTTTTTTCAAGCAATAGAGTTAAAAGCAAAGGTGGATGCTAGAAATTGGAGGAAAATAGTGTTTGTTACTTGCTAGATTTAGAAATTTTGTATTTATTTAAACAACATCAATTTTCTTTTTCTTTTTTTTCAAATCATGTTAAATGAAGTCGTTTTACTCTTTTTTTTAAAAATTAGCATAATACAACATAATTTTAAGTATTCGAATAAAATACCCATTTTACCCCCTGACATCAGCAACGTTCTAACAACGGTTAGACGGGAGTGGACAAGTGCAATAAAATGCAAACTTCAGGTGGCACGCTGAAAAAGAAAAAAATGTTTGTGTATTTTTAAAAAAGACAAAACAAATAGGTAGACGGTGGATAATTTCTCATAAATAATCAATTGATAAAAGTATTATTTCTTGGTATATAATTAACTTTTTTTTTTCAATTTAGAGGGTCAAATTACACATACATAGTTTAGGGCTAAAATAGATTTTTACTATAATTTTGATTAAAAATTATGTTAGCTTTAAAGGTTTAGTAGGGATGGCAATGGGGAGGGGAGGGGAGGGGACCAATCTCTTCGTACTCATCCCCGATATTTTGCGTATATCTCCGTCCCCTCCCCATCCCCGTCAAAATTATTTAAGAGAATCTCCATCCCCTTCCCGAATAATAACAGGGGATCCCCGAGGGTCTCCGATCCCCGAATAACCAATACATTTTTTTTATTTTCGATTTTGAATTAATCATATTAAAATAAAAAATAAAATAAAAGTAAAGTTAGAAATATATCTTACATTAATATTCATTACAAAAGTCACATACATTAAATTAATAAGTAACGCAACATGCAAGGAATACAAATTATCATGAACAAATTAATAGGTTAATACAAAATTGTTACAAATAAAATCAAATTTAAATTCAAAATTAACTTTTCAATGGTGGCGTGGGCACTTTATAAATGTGGACTATTCCCTTTACAGTACAATAGTTAAGTCGAAGCAAATCAAAAGCAAATATTAGATTAGATTAGATATTAAAATTGTGATTTGTTATGGGCAGTTATAACATCTAAAAATAAATAAAAATAGATTTAAGTTTAAAATATTTAATAATATTAAAATTAAAACAAAAGTTTTGGACTAATAGAATCTGTCCGGTCTTTTTAATGTCCTAAATAAAAATTTAGGACTTTAATTAGTTTATTAAGCCTAAAAGTTTAATAATATAAATATTTTGATATTTTTTATTTTTTATTTTTACCAATACTTATAATTTTATAATTCAAATTTTATTATTTATTTACTAGTAATTTTAAAAAATAAAAATAAAAATGGGGAAATGGGTAGGGGATAGGGATTCCACCTCATCCTCGTCCCCTCCCTGAATAAGAAATTTGATAAAAAAATTTCCTCGTCCCTTCTCCGAATAAGAAATTGGGTATGAAATTATCCTCATACCCTCCCCGAATGGGGAAAATCCCCGAGGGTATCTGTCTCCGTAGGAATTTTTGTCATCCCTAAGGTTTAGTGATAAAATTATAAAGACTAAAACAATAAATTAAAAAAAAGTAATTATTAAAAAAATTTAATGATAAAGCAATATATCAGATAATACTTGATGGTAAAATGATAATATACAATTCATTCCAAGACCTTGTTTTGTTAAGTCATATAATAATATAAGTTACATCCACTAAGAGTTGTTCTGATCATCAATAACCTAAGAGAAGTTGTTAGAATGTTCATGATAAACTTGCAACTCGCCATCATGAATATGTCATGTAAGGTAATTGTGTTGCATGGAGAATATTTTACAGGGATTATTTGTTATAGTTTTATTACATTCTTTTAAAGCATTGGCCAATTATATATTATACGCATTATATTTATATAGAGCATGTAATTTAATTAATAATTGAACGTTAGTTCATAATTAACCCAGGTCAATAGCCACATCATTGCCTGCTGGATCGTCATCTCACTCTATTTCAAAATTACATTGCGGCGACTAGAATTTCCAAGTTTCTAGACCATCTATATAAAATTATCATGAGAAAGACTTTATGTTATAAATTTCAATTGCCCATTTAGCTTTAATACATATCACAACGAATTTTAATAAACTACTGGAGTCATAACCTCAGCATTGATCTTATCTGTTTTTGGTTGCGCAGAATTTATCATGTCCTTTAAATCTTTGAAGGCTCAGTATTAATTATATACTCATTATAGTATACGATGGCCGTTGATAACCATATATAAATTAAACTATAGATATATCATGGTAGCTAGACTACTAAAATTCATATATAATCAGACTGTTATGACGTGTCTTAAATACAATTTCTAATTAATTAGGTGAATAATTACACTATCTTTGGGTTTACGCAATATGTGATTCATTATATACGTTCGAGCATGTGTGGTTAATATTGTTTGGGGCTGACCATGAAATATATTTCACTTTACTTTTTGCTGTGTATAAATGCAACACGTAATCGTCTTTAATTTTCTTTTGCACGTAACCATATATGATAGTCAAATTTGCTAAGGGATAATGGGGTATCATATATATAATCTATAGTTACATTGCATGCGTCGGATACTATAATGAGAAAATGATACCATCTTTGGAAAATGCAAGATGATAAATCCCTATAATTAATTAACCAAACACAGTCCATGAGTCATCAAATGCTTCACAGTTTAATTATATACTTGTATTGTGCTAACTGGTAGTGGTTGCTAATTACGGAAAGTTAAATTATTCGATGTTTCATGTCAGGAGGCTATTTGTGTTTTGAAAATTTAGAGCTTGATTGATTAAAATTGTTGCACATAGCATCGATCCTTGTAAGCTTAAATCAGAAGTGTGAGTTGGTTTTTTTTTTTTTTTTTTGGGTGTATGAATAGATTAGGTAGACTAAAATTACCTAAACATTAAAATCAAATATTCTGCTAGATAAGATTTTTGCAGTAGCTTCAACAAAACTTAACTAATTTAGTTAACTATATGTTAAGCATACGTTAAGTAATTAAGTAAGTGTAACGTGTGCATACAATTTAGGGTTTTATAATAAGATATGGATCTGCAAATATTATTCCTTGGCCAATATGTAAATACTATTCTAGAAAAAGGATATTATGAATTAATTAATAACTGATTTCTTGTTTTTTTCTTAATGGGGTACGAATAATTTTCACATATACACTTAATCATATAGAAATATTACGAGGGCATTGTCGAATTAAATGAATTTCATAAAATTAAATTAATAAATATTTGAATTGACTTCTAATACTTATTAGAATAAGTGCTTGATGGAGAACCAATTAAAATATTTGTTTGAAAACTTTTTATTTGTGTGCTATTTAATTGATGAGAAAATTAGTTTTTTTTTTTTTAGAAGCAGAGCAAAAAGGATGGTTGAATAGCTCCACTCCAATTGAGAAGATACAGTTTGATGGGCCTCCATGATTCAAGTTATCAAAGCCCATCGTTCATTGCAATGGATTTCTAACCGAAGGAGTTCTATTTAGTATTTAGTCGGTTCTTCTTAATCCACCCCCTTTAACAAAGTCTGGACACAATAGACCTGGGCTCACTTTCAAGCTAGTTGGTACTTCACCCCCATCAAACAATCATGCATCGTGGGATTGAACACTAACGATCATTTTGATTTATGAGCAGACAGTTAGTATATATATTTTTTTCCTTTTAAAAAACACAATGATAAATAATTTGGGGACTAAGAAAAAGATAATTTAAGGTGCCGAATATTTGGTGATAAGCATCGAATTGCACTATTTTTTTCTTCGAATATTATTGCGATAATTCTAAACAAATGGTAAGAAAGAATATTGTACAAAATAAAAATAGAAAAGTCAAAGAAAAAAAAGGTCATAAGAGACTCAAATACGCCATTTTTAAGAGAAATGTTACGCTTCTCAATCTCAAATAAGAGATAGTGTGATAGAATTACAAATAATTTCATAATTTATAAATTGATTATCGAATACATAAGTTTTAGTGTGTATAAAAGATATGAATATTATAAAATTATTTAGAAATTCTAATATGGGTTCATCATAGGACAAAAATTCAGTACTGATCGTAATCCTCGATCATGTTATTCATTCCATTATACCTTACAATTTAGATACCATTAGATGGTTAGAAAGTTAATAAAAATTAATAAAACCTTAGCTATGTGAGGAGGCCTAAGATGTGGAATACAAGTACCGTAGTCCAAGGATACAAATTTCATTATTATTGATTTATTAAACAATAATTGAGGGTCAAAGCCCTCCAGTTGTGATCACATGAGAATTTGCCATTCTCACTTCGTAAAGCTGCCTCCTCTTAACTTCCTCCAACCGTCGAGTGAACATTTGCCGCTCGCATCACTAAATTCAAAATACGATTGTGACGCGTCACGTTATCATTGGTCCTTTTCCCATTTATTCCCGCGATCTGCTTTAACGGTCATCAGCCCACAAATTCCCCCTTTTTACATCCGGAATTAAATTATTAATAATAAACTATACTGGAAATTTATCACTCATTCCCCTTGAAATTTATGATATTCTCACAGAGATAGCATATTTCATTTAATAGTCGCTTAGCTCCCATTTAACAAAATTGAGGACACTTCAATAACTTACAATGTGCTCAAGATAAACACGCTTCTGACATCCAAAGTTCGCTTTTTTAAAAAAAAAAAAAATCAAAAGATTACGAACAAGAAATTGAATTTGACACTTTTATAATTTTCTTTGGTCTCAATTTATAATTAAAAAAAAATTATAAGACGCAAGATTGATGTTTTTTTATCAATCCAATCCATACAATCAGATGCCCGTTGATATTACATATGATAATTATTAGAACCACTTAAATTACTTTTATTATGGGATAATTTAAATTTATATCTCATATAATTTAAATATTTGTTTCACCTACATTTTTAATTAAAAGAGGATGCAGTCTCTTACTAGACTCAAACTAGACTCAAACTGCTGCTCTCACAATTAATCAACCACTCGGCCACTTGGCAATTCGACATGCATGAGAAGAAAAAAAATTATTTTGATAATTAATTAAAAAAACGGAAGTGAATAAATCCCGGCCATAGAAGTTTAAATCTGACACGTCTCATGAAAAGATTAGAAAAGATTCTTCCTCGCTGGTTTATTATTTTAATACAGATCTAGGGGAGCAGCAAATAATCTACTAGACACTGAAACATATATATATATATATATATATATATATGAGAAATTACCTAACTCAAAACCAGAAAGTACATAACGAAACAACAGAGTAGTTGATTTAAGACGAAACAATAAGAATAAGAGCAAACGTCACGATAACATGATTCATGAAAAACAACAACAAACGAAGCTTCGCAGGTCCCGTTTGCTTCTTCCTGTCATCATTCCTTCAAAATTTTACATTATAATATATTCATGAAACCGCGTTCTGATTTATTCCAAGAAGATAATTGTATCTAGAAACTCAACTCAACTCTTGTTCATTTTCTTAATTTGGCGGCCCTTCAGGTAAGCGCCATCAACTCGGTTAAGTTATATATTTAGTAAACCGTGTCGATGAAATTTCCATTCCCTCTTCTTTTTCTTTTTCTTTTTCTTTTTCTTTTGTTGATCTTTTTATGATCGTTTCCTTGCAAAACCCAACAAACAAATTGAAATTTTTTAAAAAAAAGAAAAAGAAAAATTGGGATTCTTGAACAGCGTCATGTTACCTGCAGGTAACCAAACAGAGATGAGAGACAAAAAGGGATTCTTTAATAGCGTTGCCTCTGGTTCTGGGACTATCTTGCGTCCCTTGCATGATCTCCTACACAGAAGGTGGACAATTAAATGAATTATGAGCTTATTTATTTCGATTTTTGCTTGTTATTTTTATTTTTATTTTTTTAACTTTGTGGGTGTTCTCGATGTGCTGATTCATGTGAGATTTTACTCCAGAATCGTGATTGAAGTAAATGGGAACCTGGGAGTCTGATAAAATTGTTGTTCCTGAATTAAGTGCTATTATTGATGTGAATTGAATTGGGTTTGTCAATTACATGATCTGAAGGAAACAAAATAGCTTAATATTAAGTTTCTGTATTCATGGCCTCTTTTGATGCAATGTGCAGTTCAGAGGAAGCAGCGGCTACTCCCAAATCGAAAATTTTAAACAATTATTATATTCCAAATTACATTCTTGTATCTGGATCGGAGGTTCAAAGATCTAGCCTCATACCATCTTGTCCGGTGCTAGTCTTCATCAACTCAAAAAGTGGCGGCCAGTTGGGCGGGAAGCTTCTGCTCACTTACCGTTCCCTTCTTAATGAAAACCAGGTAATTCCATAATTACATTGTCTGCAAACTTAAGGCTTCTAGTTGTGAATACGGGTAAACTGTTAGGGTGACCAAATTTTCAGGTTATTGACTTGGGAGAAAAGGCACCTGATAAAGTGTTACATCAGCTTTATGTCACTTTAGAGAAGTTCAAGGCTGCTGGAGATGTTTTTGCTTCTGAAATTGAGAAGAGGTTGAGATTAATTGTGAGTTGGCTTGTTCATGTATATGCATATCTATATTACCGTTCGTATTTTTTATGTTCCGTAAGTCCCTAATTTCTGTTTCTAACATGTGCTCTAAAATCAGGTTGCAGGCGGAGATGGTACAGCTAGCTGGCTCCTTGGAGTTGTTAGTGATCTAAAACTACCTTATTCACCTCCAGTTGCGACAGTGCCACTAGGAACAGGGAACAACATCCCGTTCTCATTTGGCTGGGTACGTTAATTGTTTACTTGTCTTGTGATGCTGAATTTAGAGAATGTCAATCTTCTGATTGTTTTGTGTTGATTTCATCCATGGGTAAAGATATTAGTCATTTTTTAAACCACTGGTATGACTCATAACTAGAATTTTATGCTTCTATTTTGTTTTCAGGGAAAGAAAAATCCAAACACAGATCAACAAGCGGTGCTATCGTTCTTGGAACAAGTAAAGAATGCAAAGGAAATGCAAATTGACAGGTAAGGCATTCATAAGGGGTCATACTATCGACTTCTGAAGTTTACTTGTTCATGCCATCTCCACTTATAGTGGCACTTAACTGCAGGGTTTGAGACTTGCATAAAATCTGATAGTAACCTCAGTGAATTTAATGTTGGAGGTAAATGTTTGAGTCAAACATGTATCGAATTGCTAGTATTTTTGAAGGAGGAAGTATGTCAATAAGAGTTCACGTGTTGCAGTACTTTTTATAGTCAGTGATGGTTGTCCTTAGAAATCCCTGCTAAATCATGTTAGATTTGCCACAGAAATCTAAAATGCTTCTCTGCTCAATCTTTTATTTTTCTTTTCTGTTTACCAACTATATGTTCTTGATTGAATTTCAGCTGGCATATTCTCATGAGAATGAAGGCTCCTAAAGAAGGATCTTTTGATCCCATTGCACCTCTTGAACTACCTCATTCTTTGCACGCATTTCATCGTGTCTCTCAAAAAGATAAACTGAATGTGGTAAGTCTTCATTTCCATTATTTGTGCTTACTAAATGCTCCCTTTCATTTTTCATATACCCTATTTGCTTCATCTACTTCAATCAATGATGTAATATGTGGTAACAAGTGATTCGAGATGCTGTCACTCTTGGACCTCTTCTGCTATTCCAGTTCTCTAGAAAGTTTAGATACTCTTAGAGAACTCAATCAATGATGTAATATGTGGTAACAAGTGATTCGAGATGCTGTCACTCTTAGACCTCTTCTGCTATTCCAGTTCTCTAGAAAGTTTAGATACTCTTAGAGAGAAGAAAGGATAGAGTGGTAGGCATCCATGCACATTAAATCAAAATAGACTCTTTACTCATTTTTATCCCGAACAATAATGGTGAATTACTTAATGGAAAACCGTGACATCTGAGAGCAACGGCAGACTCTTAAAAAGGCCTAAATGTTCTCGACTTGATAACTGTAAAAATTTAGGCGTGATCCTTATCCAAAATTGGGCGTTTAAGATTGACATAACCTTAGTTTTTTGAACTGATTAAATTCAACGCTCAAAATAGCACAACTTTTTTCATCACCAGTCTGTGCCGCTCTGCTCATGCACTTGACCATTTAAATACCTCACTTCCCTAATTTGGAATTGTGCATGGAGTGAATTATTTTTCACTTTTTAATAAGGTCATCATAAAAACCCTAGAATATTAAGATCACAACCATGGATCACAAGTCAGACATAAAATGAGTATTTGAATCTGAGAACTGTCATTACTTTGCTGCGGTTTAATTTAATTTCTGATGTTTATTTATTTGCTTCATATACATGTGGTACTACTTTGCTTGCTTAATGGGAAATGTTTTTACGATGTTCTCAGGAGGGCCATCACACATTTCGTGGGGGATTTTGGAACTACTTCAGCATGGGTAAGAAATCTAACCTTTGTTTGCTAGTAGCCTCCACTCCTCTAACATCAGAATAATTACTGAGTTTATTTAACAAACGTTTATGTGTTTTGTGCAGGAATGGATGCTCAAGTATCATACGCATTTCACTCTGAGAGGAAGTTACACCCAGAAAAATTCCAAAATCAATTAGTTAATCAGGTAGGAATATATATACCTTCACTGTTATTGAAACATATTTCACTTGTCTTCTCCTTAATGTAAATCCTTATAATATTTCGGCTGCTGTTGACATTCTTTCTTTCGATATTGCAGAGTACTTATTTGAAGCTTGCTGGTACTCAAGGATGGTTTTTGGCTCCTCTATTGCATCCTTCTTCAAGGTGAGTCTTTGAATTGATGATTGATATAATATATTCTGTAAAATATGTCAATTACTTCACCTTTATGTCTATCAATTCAGGTCATTTTGAAATTAACATTTCAATATAAGCCTGATGTTGCAATCTCAGCTGTCTCGGCATGGCCCCAATAATTTTAGTTATGCTGGTCAGGACTGTTTGATGAAATTAAAATTTCCATATAGTGTGTAGTCTTATGATGTTGTGAGGCTCTGTCTTCTGAAAATGTGTAAACTAAAACTATCAAGTGTTTTGTTGTTTATCCATGCGACTCTGTCAGCCTGTCAGTAGTCCATTCAACATAGCTGCTGTCTTGAAAGAATTCTTGGCCATGGATGTCAGAGACTAACTTTGTCTTTTTGAAATCTCTCTTGATGCCTTCACTTGATAGTTATCAATTTTTCGCTGCTGCACTACTGCACTAAAATCATATTGAACTACTTAGTCACTAGGCTGTCTCCCACATGGTTTGAGTACTTCAATTTTTGAATGAATTATTGTTACCTTAATTGAGTATACGATAATGATATAAGATCATTATCATATACATATATTTCTTTTTTCTTTTTTTTCAATCCGTAATTTTCTTTAGACTTATGGTTTGGTTTACTCTTCTAGTTAATCTTTGTGTTGATAATGTTTGTTGATTTACATGATTTTATTACAGAAACATCGCACATATGGCAAAAGTTAAAATTATGAAAAAGCAAGGCCAATGGGAGGAACTCCACATACCTCGCTAGTAAGATGATATATTCTATCCCTAGTTTCGATTCATTAATTCATTTGATTCCTCGTTTCACTCCGATTTTCCTTCCCATTTCACTAATACTTCATCTTTAACATACAGCATTAGGTCTATTGTCTGCCTTAACTTGCCCAGTTTTTCTGGTGGACTTGATCCTTGGGGGAAACCATTCAGGAAGAAACTACGCGAGGTTAGTTCTAATTTATTTGTTAGCCTATTATTTCATGAGTTATCAAGTAAAAACATATTTATCAACAATTAGTCTCCCCAGCACAAATCAGATACTAATCCATGATGGTTTTAATTTTTAGAGAGGCTTGACTCCTCCATACGTTGATGATGGCCTGCTTGAGATTGTTGGTTTTAGAGATGCATGGCATGGGCTTGTATTGCTTGCCCCTAATGGACATGGAACTCGTCTTGCTCAGGTATGAAGATAATTGTAACTTTTATGATGACATTGCTGCTTGCCAAAAGTGTGTGCTGGTAACGTCTGGAAGCCATTCCGCTGCTGTCCCTTCTGCTTTATTTTCACTTTTTAATTTCTATTTTCTCATACAGGCAAACAGAGTCCGTTTTGAGTTTGAGAAGGGTGCTGCCGATCATACATTCATGAGGATTGATGGAGAGCCATGGAAACAACCTCTCCCCGTTGATGAGGACACAGTTGTCGTAGAAATTTCCCACCTCCACCAAGTGAACATGCTTGCCACCCCATGTTGCCGCTCGAGAAGCATAAACGATGCCCCTTCTCCTGCAAGTATTATTGATGAAGATTGCGAAAGTATCGAAGATGAATCTTCTGAAGATTGGGAAGAGAGGAGAAAATTCGGTGCAGCTGACACATTTAAAATCCCAGAGGAGGTTGATATAACTCAGCTTAGCTGAAAATACCAACAGCTAAGCCTGGGTACATATGTACATAATACAGCGCGTCGATCAATGTTCTTTTTCTTTATTTCATTAGTAATTAGCATTTAGATTAATTTTGATTATGGTTTTAACTGATTGATGTTGTTTCTTCTTCTCTGTAAAGTTCTGTTTGTAATATACCGTACGGTTGGAATAGATGAGTCGCTCTCTTTGATTAATGTTTCATTGGTCTCATATTAGAAAGCTAATTAGCTAAGTTTTTTTTTTCCCCTAAATTAGATTATGCCAAGGTTAAGGTTCATTTAATTGTGAAAAATAACCAAAACCATCAGACAACAGTGTGGTTTAAATTTATTTATTTAATAAAATCCGTTGATCTCGAACTCATTAACACCCCTGATCAGAATTAAAACCAAAAAAAAAAAGAATAATCATCAATATATTCTTTTGAGTGGGAATATACGCGAATTAACGAAACAAAAACGTTGACGACCAAAGAAAAGCAAAGCGAATGGTTTCATTTTCATGAAAAATTGTTAAACTGTTTGGAATGTATGATCATCATGAAAAATTCGTCGTCTTTAATTCATCTTTCATTTTATCTCACAATCAAAAAGTTGATTTGTACTTAAACTTATTACAGAATCTCTGTAATAAGTTAATTCAAACCGCTAACTAATTTAGCAGAGCAAATTTATGTATGTGAGTCGTCGAAGAAGTAATCCCACATTGCTTAATTGACAATCATTTCTTGGTTTATAGATAAAACCCAAGAGAACCCACTGTCGGGGGCCACCAAAGGATGAAAAGAAAAAACAACAAACCCGTCCCGCTGGGGCCCTTTTTCTGTAATTTTGTTTTAAGTATATGGGCTTAAGGGAACTGGGCTCAACCTTTTATATTTGTTCATTTCAAATTACGGCCCTTTTAAATAGAATAGCCAATGTGTGGGTTCATTTCGATCCATTGTCAGTCAACACATTCGAGCTAATTTTTAAGCGAAGTAAATGGTTTCAGATTCATGTAAAATTGTACGTGCTTATACCGTGTGCAATATATTACACGTGCTGTAATTATATGAGTACTTCAAAATATTGATATCCCACATTAAAGCAAAGTGAGAGCAATTTTTTTTTTGTGTTTAATTTAAAATTAGTCATGTACGAACTAGAGTTGAATAAATAAAATTTATATGTGATTTGAATTATTCGAGTTGAATTAAATTGTGATACACATGGATGATTAATTCAAATTACATAAGAAAAGTGAATGGTTAATTCAAATTGAATGAGAAAAAGGTCTGTATAAGAGATACATATAAAATCTTTAAGGAAAATTATCATTACACCACATTTATTTTGTTTTATATTCATCCAACCATCACAAAATTATAACATATTCTCTGCACCATCTTACATTTCACATCTGTATCAACTAGCTACTTTTGCACTAACACCGTTAAATAATTTAAACAAAATGATAAATTTACCCTCAAATAAATTAAAAGGTCATTTTTTCTTATATAAACTTTGAAAAATAAAAAATTGTAATCATAAAAATATCCCTAAATTTAATAAAAAAATAAAACTCAAAATTAGAAGTTTTATTTTTAATAAAATTTTAATTATAAAAAATTGTGAAATTTTGAGATTTAATAAAAATCCCCTAAATTATTAAAATTTTAGGATTTATTCTTTTAAGAAATAAATTTAGTTATTTTAATAAATAAATTCAGTTATTTTTATTAAAATTTTGTAAAACTATAATTTTTTAATAAAAATAATTAATAAATTTTTTTTAAAATCTAAATTTAGTAAAAATTAGTTGAGCACCTCTATTGAGATGTATTTTTTTTTATTAAACTTAGAGATATTTTTATGATTATAATTTTTTATTTTTCAAAATTTATATAAGATAAAATGATCTTTTAATTTCTTTGAGGATAAATTTATTATTTTTTAAAATTATTTAACGATATTAATGCAAAAGTGGCTAGTTAATACAGATGTGAGTGCAGATAACATATTAGAATTTTGTGGTGGTTGGATGAACATAAGACAAAATAAAAGTGGTGCAATAATAATTTCCTAATGTTTAATAATGTCTACTATAACAATAAGAAGAGGAGAGAACAATTCGATTATTTTAATAAATGCTCTCTACTTCTATCTTGTATTTTCTTTCATCGATTTTTCTTTTTGTTGTTTAAACCGTCAAGTTTCGAGTGCACTTTTTATACTAATTGTTGTTGAATCTTGAAGATCATATCGAAAAATCTTTCTTTGAAGGGTGAAAATTTATCTTAAGGATGCGCCTTGACAAATATATAATTAATGCGTATTGGGTAGGATAAGCAGTACCAATGAATAGTGATGTAAACATTACCAATAGTAATTATTCATAAAATGTTATTCTCCATGTTTTATATTTGTCTCAGTCTATTATTAATCAATGTTTATTGATAAATGTTGTTGTTTTGGTTGGTTTAGGAGTTTAAAGAAACAATATTGCCTTATAAATATGAGTCCTCGTCTTTATTCATCTTTCACCGATCCTCATATTCAGAAAGTTAATTTTTATTTGACAAATCACGGAATCCGTGTAAATATATTGAAGTTGGCTTATGGAAGTGGATTTTAGTGGAGGCTCAACTCGATTCACTAAAGAGAGCAAAACCAAGCCCAGCGAGAGCTGGACACTAGAGCAGACATCAGGGCCCTTTTGTAATTTTGTCTCAAAGTTTTTATTGGGCTAGACCGATTCGGCCCAACCTTTTGATTTTTATTTTTAAACTATTCGGCCCTGCTCACATATTCTTTGACGCGTAAAAGAGAAAAAAAATAACACATGGACCACTGCTTGCCAACACAAGCGAGCAAAAAGCCTCACGATTTTGAACAAATTAAGTAAATCAGAAGAAACAAAAACAAGCAAAGCAAATGGTTTCATGTTGAAAAAACCATGGGTTCTGTTCCCTGACCCACCGGTTGAATTTTTTAGAAGGATGAAAAAACCCCCAGCGCCGCTGGTTTTACTGGCTTTTAATTCTTTTATTTCTCACACTATAAATAGCCAACGACTCCGTCAATCAGAGAGCATCGAGTTGTTTAAATCCCCATAGAAAAACTCAGAGCCACCCCACTTCTTCCAATATACACATATTCAAAATCCCATATCTCTGTATATTCCAAGTTGCAGAATCAAAAAAAAAAAAAGCATTGAAACATGAGTGCAGCAGCAAGAAAGGCTTGGTTTGTGGCGGCGAGTATTGGGGCTGTTGAGGCATTGAAAGATCAGGTGGGAATCTGCAGGTGGAATTTTATTATAAGGTCCGTGCATCAACACGCAAAGAACAATCTAAGGTCATCGCTCAATCAAGCCAACAAGGCCATCTCTTCATCTCCAGCTTCCAGGGAGATTTTTAATAGTAATAATTTTTATAACAAGGCGAAGAAGCCCGAGGAAAAGGTCAAAAGGGTCATGGATTTGAGCTGCTGGGGTCCTAGTACTGTTAGGTTTTGATGGTTTTGATCTTGATAATCACCATCATCGTCTCATGAATATACATGATCCGATGTCTTCTTATTTAGAGATAATTATTTATCTAGTTATGTCTTAATTTTTTTCTTTTTCAATTTTTAAATGTAATATCAAATTCTACCTCTTATCTTTGGTATATATGATATGAGTGGAATTTGATGAATTCATTCATAATCCTTCTAATCATTTGAAGAGATTTTGTATCAGGTGGTTGGATACTTGAAGGAGTATTCACCAAATTAATTAATCAGTAGCGATTTATACTTAGTTTTTGATTCACCAATGCTAAGAGACAAAACTAAAAATTTATTAATAATTAATTAATTGTCAATTTATCATCATCGTTATTATCATTGTTGATTTTCCTTGAATTTTCCGCCTCGGTATAAACTATAGTGTCACAGCAAATTGACAATAACAAACAATTTTTTTTTGAAATTACAGCAAAAAGATAAATAATTTAGATTCAATTACTTTGGATTGTTTCCTATTGGTTTGAATAACTAAGAATTATTAATGGGTCTTTGGTATAGTGAGAGAATTTTTACATTCAAGTCCAGTGGGAGAACTCTTGTATTTACAATAATGAGTGCAAAGGTTCGAATTTTCATAAAAATATTTATAGAACTTATTTACGATTTTCTTCAATTATCTTGAACTCTTGTTGTCTTTTCTACTAGCCAAGTCTATAAAAGAAAGGGATCTTAGCAGAATCAGGAGAACAGAAAAATTCTCTTGATTTTGAGCAGCTGCCAAAATCACAATTTAATTGTAAGAAACAATTAAAATGAGTACGTCGGCAGGAAAAGCTTGGATTGTGGCATTGAGTGTTGGTGCCCTGGAAGCTTTTAAAGATCAAGCAGGAATTTGCAGATGGAATAACAGTATAAGGTCTTTTGCTCCGGTCAATTTAATTTATGCTCCAGCTTCTGATTTCAGGGATACGATCAAATTTTCAAGCGTTTTCAGAAACAAGAACTCCATCGAAAAAATAATGCTTTTGGGCTGTTGGGGTCCTAATACTGTTAGATTTTAGTTCTCAAAATTGGAATTTTTTACCTTTTCTTTGGGCCAATATAAAGATTGTAGTCATGGACTTCTGGGTGCCAGCTTTTCATAATAAACATATGCTTAGCCAAATTTCATAATTATATTGTCTTTTTCTTAGTTAATTTTGCAATGTTTGTACTGGAGAGAAGATTTTGTTAGAAATTAAACATTTGAGAAAGTTCGATTAATTAAAAATGATTTTAGAAGAATTAATTAATGCAACCATTTTTTTTTTTTTTCTGTTGGAACTTTGTTATATCAATACGCTATAAGCATATATCGTTATACTTTTTTGTCAAGGCCATCTCTATGTTACCCTACAGTCTATGTACTATCAAACGATTAGATTTTTTAATTTTCTGACTTGTTAATACTGTCGAAACTATACGGGTACAATACCACTGAAAACCATTGTTGAACTCTGTTATTATTAAATTTTAAGAACCTAATTCACTAAATTCTCAAATTCCTTAAATATTACGATTACAATAATTAATATAACTTCTTCCGGCTTCAAAAAGCGGTACTTGGCAATTTTCAATCATTAAGCCACGATATGAAGTTGGTTAATAAAAGTAGTAGAAAAAGTATTCTGTCAAAGCAACGATTTTAGGTTCGATTGTGTATGCTCTCAAGAACGATATCGTAATCGATTTTATTCTATACACAGATGGAGAGCAGTGAATATTAAGGATGGCAAAATTCGGATAGGATCTGAATATAGGTGTATCTAGAACTAAATCACACATTGATATTTTGAGATTTGGATCCGTATCCGGATTGGCAAAAAAAATATGTGGATTCGGATGGAGTTACAATCTCGCGGATTGCGAGCAAATTTTGTCATACTTAATTCAATAATTTACCAAATAAAATCTAATTGACACTTAGAATGACATTCAATAACACTATAAATCTACAAATAAAATTACCACAACATAAATTAAACATTAAGAGTAATATAAATCTAAGTCTAACTCAACCATAAATCCAAAAATAAAAACACCATAAGTCCACATAAATTCCATTTAAAACCATCATCCGAATCTACATGAATTTTTTTAAATTTAATTTGCACATTTTTAATTTTATTTTTTTAGTAAATCATTTAATTAAAAAATAATGTAGATCCAGATATCCGATTTTTCGTATGCACTTACATCTGAATCTACATAAATTTTAATTTTTGGCATCCAAATCCACATTTTTTAATGCCCAAATCTGAATTTTTCGGATCATTCAAATATTTGTAGATCCATACCGAATTTGGATATTTTTTTTGTCATCCCCAATCAATATGGTAGTTTCAACAATTTTCAACATTTACACATCTTCCTAACTGGTTGGCTTTTATTAAAGATGGCAATGGTCCGGGATGGTTTGGGATTTGACAATCCCAATCCCATCCCGAATAGTAAAACGAGATTTTAATGCAGACCGAATTCTGTCCCGAATAGTTAAATGAGAGAAAAAATAATGGACTAATCCCAGACAGCTCATGGACTAATCCCAGACATCTCAAAATCCCGTCCTGGACAAATGACCCGAATGTCCAAAATGTCCCATTTAATAAATACTATAAATTTCATTATAATATTAAAAAAGTATTTAATCCAATGATTCTATAAAATTATTAACATCGCAATAGACATTATAATCATAAGATGTGCAATTAAACCAAAAATAACATCCAAAAGTAAATTAACTAATTGTAAAGCATCTAAAAATAAACCAACATATTATAATCAACAAAAGCATCCAACTTCTAAAAAAAACAAAAACAAAAGCATCCAAGATTTTTGTCTACACTCTTCAACTCCAAGTTCATACTTTTGGATCAACCTATAAGAATTAGAATATGTAAAGTATAAATTAGAAAAACAAATAATATTATACATTGATAATTACATGATACGCATTTAATAACGTTTAAAAACATTATTAGTTACAGAAATGCTAGATGAGGTGGCTGAAGTTAAGCAAAAATTGGGGATGAGTTGTGTTTTAGTTTTAGATTAAAATACTTTTAGGTTTCCATTTTAATATTTTTGTTTTAAATTTATTTAATTAAACTAAAAATAATACAACAAATGGGCTTGTGATTGTTACTTGGGCCTAGGATATGTTGTTTTAATGCTATTTGAATCACGATTTATTAACTATTAGTTTAATTTTACTTATTTTTAATTTTATTAATATAATATTTCTTCCAAAAATTAAATGGGACGAACGAGATTCCACGGGATCCCCACTTAGATCTCAATCCCTTCCCACACAATAAATTGAATTTTTTTTTTCACTACTAAATCCCGCCCACTTTTAAAATTCGATTCTAAAATATGGATCAATAGGGTCCCAAATAGTTTGGGAACCCCAATTCCGAATGTGATTTGAGATTTTTTGTCATCCATTAGAGTAGGTATCTAGTTCATTGCTTTGGGTATTAGCAATAGGACTTTGATGTCCTTGTGCATAAATTACGGATTGATTGTATTTAACAGTAAGTTAACGTTAAATTGTGCAGACTGAATACTTTCAATATTTAGATCCTCTGCGATTCTTCTCTATTATTTTGAGTGATATTTGGACAATACTAATTGCAGAATCATAAATTTCCAATTACAATTTTACAATAATAGAGGCAAAATTGCTATAATACAATATTTATTTCACAATTTAATCTTGATGGCAATATGGTAATTGTAGCCCTCTCTTTCACTCTGGAAAGTTCCAGCTTCACATACATCTCATATTCCGAAAGCCGACAGCGGATCAAAAACGTCAATAGAAAAGTTCTCCGTGTTAGTATATAACCATGTGCAAATTAAAAGTACTTGCCCACAAAGTCAGCAAAACCGTATAGTCATCACTCCACTCAGCAGCCATTTGTCATTCGTCATTAGTCACCACCCATTGAATTATTTTTTGAAACCAAAAAAAAAAAAAAACCAGCATCTCTCTGTCCATAGGCCTGGGATCCAAACCCACGAATGGTTTCACTTTCCCGAAAAACAAACAGAACCCCAATTTTTTTTTTTTAAAGTAATTCGACCTTTTTAACAGCTCTCTATTATTTCTCTATATAAGTACCCAAATCCAACGAACAAAGTGTCACTTAAAAGTCCAAGAACTCAACAACCTCTCTACTCTCTATAAGTTGCCCATCAATTTTTCTTCCAGAACCCAACTTAATATTTTATCGTTTATAATCATTAAAAGAAGTATTTGGGGGTGAGCAGAGTGTAGTAAGAGACATGAGCAGCAACGGTGGCAGAGTTTGCAAGTTTGATTCAGCATTCATCAAGTATGTGCTGCAAGAATCTTGTGGCTATAATAAGGGCAACAATAATTCTATTGTAAGGAGTCTTGCTGGTGGCGTTAGTAATAATAATAACAGTCAGGGTATCAAGAGGTTTAATGGAGATGAGATCAAGAAAAAAAGGAGGCAACAAGAGAAGGCTGAGATGCTCTTCCACCTAATTTACTGGGGACCCAATTAATTTATTATTTGTATTTCTTCTTTTTCTTCATTATTTAAAAAAAAATCATATGGGAGAGAAAGGATGTATTGGTTTATCTTTATTGTAGGAATCTTGGTGCTTATGGAAATAAATCATATGCTTTCAATTTATTGGATTTTCAATTTCAAATGATTTTTATTTAAACATAAAAATTAGCTCGGATATTTAGGCATTAAAAAAAAAAAGTCATTCACATCCAAACATCCTTCCAGAATTTTCTATTAGAAACAATCTAGAATTTCAACTCAATTTAGGTATACTAAAAATTTGATGTAAAATATATAATTTGATGGATATTTTAGTAATTTCAATAAATTTATCATAGAAGATTAAAAAAATAAATTAAATTAAAGCTTAGCAACGAGTAGAGTAAAAAGTCTTCGTTTTGTGAATGATGTTGTAAACAGTGGATTTACTGCCTGTAAAAGTATAGTTGTGGATTAAATGTTTAGATTTCAGGAACCCCGAAGGCATGATAAGAAAATAGAAGAGTAAACGAAAAGAATAATGACATTGTGAAATTTCATGTATTAAAATTATCTAAATTAATTAAACAATCATCCTCCGAATTGGGAGATGGTCCTGCCACAGTCATTGTCCAGACAAAAGAAACGCGGTGTTGGCAAAAGAAATTTAGTAAATCGAATTTCAGGCAAAATATCAATATTATTTTTCTATTTATAATAATGTATAATTAGATATAACTACATATTATTTCTTATTCAATAATTACCTAATATAGGTCCTCTTTGTGATTGAAATGCGATAATTTTTAAATTACAACTATTTAAAAAAAATTATAATTATAAAATAAAAGTTAATAATATATAATAAATATAATTTTTAAATAATTTTTAAAAATATAATTAATTTTTCATTATAAAACTAAAAAATCATATTAATATATTTTTCAAACAACTAGCGGCCAACTTTTACTAATCCCAAACAGAATCATAATATTATTAAATAAATAATTTTTTAGCAGTAATGAGACATATGTGTCTCTTAGATATTGTTACGAAGTATTTGATCAACACATTTGCAAGAGAAGACCTAGTAATGCAAATTTGTTGGCACTATAAGATTAAAATATGGAGTAATGGTTTTTTTGCAATGCTCAGTTCTATTTTCTAGGAAGATATTTTTATTGGCTGCACGTTGATAGAAACTAGGATGGTTAATACCTCGTAATTGGAGGCAAATCACGAACAAAATTAATTCCAATAAACCAAGCATTAAAGTAGTCAACGAAACCAAACATAAAACAAATGTCATTCCAAATTAATCTATTTAAAACAGGGACAATGACATACCGAAACTCTAAAGTAATTGAAATGAAAACTGAAGACCAAACCCAACGACTAAAACCATTGTTCAAGCCACATAAGTGGATTAAATGGATGGAAGGGATTGGTCTCAAAGAATGGCTCAATGCTTCCATCCTTCATGTTATAAATTCCGGTATCTTTACCTCGTGCTTCAACGTATTCCTCGTCGGCCAGGTACCAATAAGAGTCGACAAAATCATCAGTGAAATATATGCAATTGGGTTTACACTGAGAATTACTTGATGCGTCAACAGACAGTGAAGAATTAAAACCCAAAAAGAGGGATCTGTTACCCAAATTCTGGATCTTCGACCATTTATTAGTACTTAGATCGACCTCAAAAACCTGAAACCCCAACGTTCTGAAAGTGTTCTCCTCCGTTAGGTAGCCTAGATGAGTAGGTGTTACTTGTACTCCCCTCCTTGAAACCACAAATAATGTGCCATCTTGAGACTCAACCATATACAAATACTCCACAACATCTTCAATAAATTCGGCAGGTAATTCCGCGATTCTTGTAGCAGTACTGTCATCATCTTTGACGGCAAATATTTGACCAAAAGCATTGATAGCATAAAATTGATTTTGGAAGTAAATAACTGTTGAGTGTTAGAAAATATATATTTATGAAGGAGAAAATCGTCATTTTACATTTCAAGTCTTATTAACAACCCTTACTTTATGTATTTAAGCTTCTTGTAATTTAATTATGTATTTTTTATTTTAATTAAGTATTTTATGTATTTTAAGGGCATTATCGTCATTTCACAATAAACTAGAGATCAGACGGCAAAACGGACATCACTTTTGAACTCAGGATTTGTCAAAAACCTTAAAAGGAGAATAAAAGGAAAAAGGGTATTGTTCACATGTACGGTACTATTCACATATACGGTACTATCTACGTTACTGTTCACGATACTGTTTACATAGACGGATCGATGACGTGGCATTGACCGATGATGTGGCATTGACTGATGAGGGGTCACGTTCCTGTTGGACTAAAATTCTTATGTACTGTTGATGGTGATGTGGCAGCATATTAGTGGACCAAAAATTTCGCGTACGGTACATGCATTACACAGGATTATTTTCAACCAAACCGCGTTACTGTTCAAGTCAGGTCAAACTGTGTTACTGTTCAAACCGCGTACTGTTGACTGATGACGTGGCCCAATCCTGAGCGTCCAAACTGTTTTTAATTCAATGGCCATGATTTACTCAATGTATCTATAAAAAGGGGGTCTCCCCCCTTAATTTGATAGCTCTGAATCCATTTTTGGACTCCATTTTCTGTAATTCCTTCTCCATCTTGTATTTTTTACGTATTTTAATAAATTCTCATTTTGCCGCTAGTTCAATTATGAGTGGCTAATTTTCTTTCAAGTTTAGGTTGAATGTGAAGTTTCAACATGTGTCATGAGCTTTATTTGGTAAATTTATTTTCTCTTCCCCTCTAGTTTTTGTGGATGTTTTGACTTATCGTAGACAAATAATAATAATCTTGTCTAGATACCGCCCTGGTTTCACCGACTCCCTAGTATAAGATTATTATTATGTGGCACGATAAGCCCTTAGCACCATATTGATTAGAGTGTGGTTCATGAGGTGTGGATTCCTCCCTCATGATTTAATTGACATTAATAAGGAATATTTACCCCATGGTGCATGTTGGTACGGATCCAGATACCCAAATGCTTAATTTCAATATATTTATCTTCAATTTATTCTCGCCATTTTAATTTAAGTTTTAGAATATTCCAAATCAATTTCACTAGAAATCCAACCACCCATTTACAAAATTAATTCTACACACAATTAAAATCCACCTCCTCGTGGGATCGACACTCGTCACCATTAGTCTATTTTACAATAGATTCGTGAGTTCAATAAAATTTGCACAACAAGTGTTTGGCGCCGTTCCCGGGGAGGTAAGTTATTTTAATTCATAGAATTAATTTTTGTGAATAATTTCTTTTATTTGTTTTCTTGTATTTTTTATTAAAAAAAGAAAAAAAAAGTGAATATGCATTTAAAGGTAATAATTTCTTTTCTTTATCTATTCTTTACAATTCTGCAATTTAATTTTTAAGTTATTTTCTTTGTAATTTATTTATTTATTTTATTAATTTATTTTTAGTTAATTTATTTCACGTATTTTTTTAAGTGTGATTTTTATAAAAAGGTTGTAACAGCGTAATAAGGTTAGTACCGTAATTTCTCCTTCTTCTTTATTTTTATTTGTTTTGTTCTCATTTATTTATGTTCTTTGCATGCATGGTCGAAGGTCACTATTACCTAATCTTGAATTAGAAAAAACACTGCGCACACACAAACACGTTAAAAATAAAATGGATTTGCAACAACAAGCACCACCAGAGGAGAGGCCATTTAAGGACTACTTCAGTCTCTTAGCTAATTTGAGTACATCATGCATAAGATACCCAAATGTAGCTGTCAGAAGTTTTGAGTTAAAACCTAGTGTGCTAAATTGTCTCCCAACATTCTATGGCTTAGAAAATGAGGACCCATATAATCATTTGAATGATTTTCATGCTATTTGTCAAACTTTTAAATACGAGAATTTTTCAGACGATAATGTTAAACTCAGATTATTCCCATTTTCTTTAAAGGATAGAGCTCGTTCATGGCTCAATACATTGCCTGCCAATAGCATCACATCATGAGAACAAATGGTAACTAAATTTTTGAATAAATATTTTCCAGTGCATAAAACCAATGCTATTCGCAGGGAAATTTCAGAGTTTACCCAGAGAGAAGACGAGCAGTTTTTTGAAACATGGGAGCGATTCAATGGGCTACTCTTGAAGTATCCACATCATGGGTACGAGAAATTGCACCAATGCCAATACTTTTTGGAGGGATTATTGCCAAATGTGTAAGAATGACTAATGGCAACAAGTGGATGAGAGCTAATGTCAAAAAGTGCATCAGAGATTTGGAAATTCTTCCAGCGACAAGCGGATGATTCCTAACAACTGAGTCGATCACTCAGGAATACTAAAAGAATTAAATGAGTGAATGAGGTTCACATTGGCGAGTCAACTTCAAGAATCAAAGAAGTCAAGGAGATGGTTGAAAGTCTCTCTCGACAAATAACATCGTTATCGACTGCTAAATCAACAGAACCACATGACCCTGACTCATATCCAGATCAAGTCAATGCCATAGGTGTAATGAGAAAGCCATCAAATTACAGCTCATACTCCAACACATATAACCATGGATGGAGAGACCACCCAAATTTTTCATGGTCTCAAGGATTCGAACAGAATGGACCAGCAGCTCCAGCTCCACCAATGCAACCAATTCCTCAAGTTCCTCAAGCCTCTCAGCCACCATTTAGACCATACAATCAGAAGCAAAACTACTCTCAACCTAGACCATGGGAGGATGCATTCCAAAATTTTAAGAATGTTACTCACTCTACGATTGAGCAACAAAATCGCACCATTGATGGACTACGAAATGAGATGAGAGCAGGTTTCAACTAAAAAGCCCAATCAGTTTCAAGCCTCGAGAAGATGGTGGGACAACTTGCTTCTTTAGTTCAGACCTTGGCAATGACTGTTGAGAAAGAAAAGTTTCCAAGTCAACCAGTTCACAACAGCATTATGGAGAGGTCAAAGCAGTCATGACCTTGCGAAAAGGAAAAGAAATTGACAACAAAGTGGAGATGCCGGTGACAAAAGAAAATCAAATTGTACTTGTGAATGTTGAGAACTCACCATCGGAAGAGAAAGAAGAAATCAACCCACGAGAATATGTTCCTAAATCTCCATTTCCTCAGAGGTTAACTAAAGGAAAGAAGGGAAAATCCGCAGGCGAGATTCTTGAAATCTTCACACGGGTAAGTGTTAACATCCCTTTACTTGATGCTATAAAGCAAGTTTAATTTTATACCAAATTTCTTAAAGACCTTTGTATTAAAAAGAGAAACATTCATGTTCAAACGAAGGCATTTTTAACAGAAAACGTTAGTTCTATACTCCAACACAAAATTCCTCTAAAATGCAAACACCCAAGCTCCCCTACTATCTCATGTAGTATAGGGAACCACACAATTGAGAATGCTTTGTTGGATTTAGGAGCTAGTATAAATATGTTACCCTACTCAGTATTTGTGAAACTTGGACTGAGAGAATTACACCCAACTTCAGTGGTGTTACAACTTGCAGATCGGTCCACGAAAATACCTCGTGGTATTGTGGAGGACGTGCTTATCTAGGTAGACAAATTTTATTTTCCTGTTGATTTCATTATAATTGACACTCAACCAATATAGGATTCAAGGAAGCACATCCCCATTATTCTAGGCCGACCTTTCTTGGCAACTGCCGATGCTCATATTCAATGCAGAACTGGAAATATGCAGTTATCCTTCGACAACATGACTATGGAGCTGAACATCTTCAACATTGCCAGACAACCTCATAATGCATATGATGAAATTGTTGATGTAGATTTAATAGAAGCATTAGTTCATAACACTTTTATTTCAAACCTTAGTGATGATCCTTTACAAACATGTTTAACTCACTTTAGTTGGATTTTGATATTGATGACACGACTTAAAAGTGTTTGATTTACTCTCAAGTATAAGAGTGCCTAGTTATAATATATCTCGGTGAGTCCGAGGTCGATCCACAGAGAAAAGATTTAATTTGTTTATTTTATTTTATCTAAAAATTAAAAATAAAACTTGAATATAAACCCCTTAATTTAAATGAAACTATGGAATTGAACTAGTTAGGGTTATGGATCCACTCTTAGAAGTAAATAAAACTTAATAAATTCTTTTAGCCAATTGTTAGATTTATTACCCAAAAGATTAATTATATAAATTATTATTATTTTCCCTTTAATTTTATGATGGATTAAGTATTCATTGTGCCAAAATTTAATTTGTCTACAATAAGTCAAAATACCATTTTACCATACCTTATATTTAGATAAAAAGAATTTATTGTGCCAAACTCCCTTGTTTGTCTACAATAAATCAAAATCTCATAATATAA
>MKYO02029266.1:0-136993 GCA_002013955.2 Citrus medica
ATACATTAGGGCATTTTTGTGTTAATCACTAAAAAAAACCCCATACTTTTGACCACAAACAGCCACAACAAGAAATATTCAACCGTGACCCAGCAGGACAATTAGTAAAAATCCAAAAACATTTTACCCTCATTGGTGAGAGTATAGACATTGTAAAAGAAAATATAGTAGAGAGTAGAGACCTTGTACCAAGATTTTGTTTCAATAGCCAACCAAATATTCAATCACCAGATGAATTTCTTAATTGAACTCAGACCTGGATTGTTAGAACTAAAAAACATCACTGCTCTTACAAATGATTTTCTAACCATCTCATTTGATTATTCCTTAGCCAAAACACTAGACAATGAAGTTTTGTAATTTAAGACTCTTAAGTTTTGGAATGATTAGAACCATTTATCTTTTTAGCCTAGACAGATTTAAATCCTCTCTATCACCCCTAACCAAAGCCTTATTTATTTTAAAACCAGCACCATTGTTATTAAAATTCAGTTCTTTACCATTGAGACCTTAAATAATCAGTAAAAGGAAAATATGTGTCATACTGTCGCATATCATGTCATCATCATAGCAAAGGAGCTAAAATGTTTAAAAGAAGGCATTATCATGATAAACCAATCTTCTCTGCAAAAGGCATACAAAAGAACATATGCAATTTTAGTATTTTATGAATGAATTGAGCTGCACGACAAGATCATAGTCCAAGGACAAAATTATGCAATTTTAGCGCAAAAGCATCTTGTTCCTAAAGATCAACTTATTCTTTCACTACTATTAATAATCCAGAGAATTTTGAAGAATATTAGATGTGATAATTGAGGTCAATGGAATGCCAGCATCGGGTCAAAAATAGAATCTATGAGTCACTAGTCGTTGGTATGAAAACATAACAGAAGCTATTGGCGAAATGATGAATAAATAAACTACACTATGAAAATAATATTCAGCCAGTTGTTTGAAAGTAACCAAGAAACTCAAGTAGTCAACCTTTTCTTTATTTCATCTTTACAGAAGTCCTACCATTACTCACTTCTCGTTAAGGACAAAACTGTGAATGTATCTTTTAGTTTTACCATTTTGTTACTGAACCTAATCATCATAAAATACAGTAGTCAGTCGTGCTTTTTCTTATTTACTTTTTAGTCGGTCATTTGGTAAATTGACAGTTGTAAATGTAATATTTATCTTTTATAATTAGAGTCAAATCCTTTTGTAACTAGAGTGAATCTTTTTGTAACTATAGTTAGTTTACACAAATTGTGTATATATATATATCTCTCAAACTACTGAGAGAAGAGAGAGGCTTTTAGCAAGCACAACACTTCGTATTCAAAAAGGAAAGCAATAAAATCCCCTTTTTCATATTTCCTTTTGTACTTAGAAAGTTTAGACATCATTTGAAAAGTAATTAGCAACTAAGTTATATTAATTTCTTTAATCTTATTATTTATCTTTCGGATTAAGAAGTTAACAAAAGTATGATTTTTATTTAAAGCATTAAGAAAAGGTTGGTGCTTGTATTATTCAAGAGAAAAGAGTTTTTGTTAACTAAGTTAAGGTATTTTTAAGTAATTGTCGCATTATCAGCCCATCTGGGGATATTTGGTGCAATTCTTCTTGTAAATTGGTGACACAATGTTAATAATATTTAGTGAAAATTATGTAATAATCTTTAAATTGTGGTTTTTTTTTAAATTATGTTATAAAAGAGGTAAACAAAAGTTTGTGAAACATTCCTTGTGTTTTGCTTAAATACAATCTGGTCGGATATTATCATGAGATCGGATTGGAATGTATAAGATTGTATAATTGAGTATTGTACTAAGTTTTGTATACTCGTGAAATAATTAAATAAGTAACTGAGATATATGCATACTTTTATTATTTTATTTCCATTAGTTTACATGTACCGCTGAAAAAAAAATTCTTATTTCGTATATATTTTAAATTTTTTTATACCCAACAAAATGAACTAACAATTAATGTCTCTTCGAGTATAATATACGTAGTTGGTACAGTACAGAACTTTCGATATGCACGTAGTTATTACAAACCGACTCTCGTCTTCGTTGACTTGACATTTGATAAAAAGACGATGTGTTTCATGTTTAAAGCACTTATGTAGTGTCAATGTGAAAAGTGCTTTCTCCACACCCCCAGCTTTTAGAATTTTTTAGGCTTTCGTACGTCTATGAGTTGAATTTTCTTACATTCACTTTTCTGAACAATTTCGTGCACCTTGATGCTCGGTCAAAAAACGAACGTAAATAGGTTTCTTCTTAATTTTTTATTTTTTTTATTACATGAGATTATTATTCAGATTACAATTCATATTACATAAGAATATAAATGATATTTACAAATCAGATTATGACTGAAACCAACTTACATCAATACTAATAGAACGCTACTTAGATTTTAACCCTCTCAAATATTCAAGAAATATCTATTCCGCACTCTTGGATAAGAGAAAAGACTGTCTTCACTCAAATTTAATTAAAAAAAAAATACTCATACAATATATTATGGGGGTTCGAACTGCTGCCCTCCAACTTAAAAAACAACAGCCCTTTGGCTGAGTAGCTTGGTTTCCTCTTAATTAAGGAAGTGGAATAAGTTGACGAATTATAATATAGTAAATTAAGTTTGTCATCATTTCTTTTGCAAACAAATACCCATTAAATGAAGAAAAGATAGAATCAACACACAGTTTAGTGACGTGATCACATCTTATTTTCACAAAATGGCATTATAATTAATATCTCTTCGAGTTTAATTTACCTAAAGGACATGGGTAGTGCCAATCATGAACAGAGCTTTCAATAAGATGTATAGCGATTACTTTATTGTATGCAAACGAGTGATCTCTTCTACGTTGACTTGATACCTGGACAAAGTGCTTCGTATTAAAAGCGCTTATGAGTTAACATGAAAAGTGCTTTGATTCACGGGTCCGGCTACGGTGCAACGGTGATACGGTATCATCGTTGTATCCAGCCGTTGGATCTACGTAGATGAATGGATCTAGTGGGATCCAACGGTTAGGTGCAACGGTGATACCGTATCACCGTTGCACCGTAGCTTTCTCCTTGATTCACACCGAGTACAATTGTACAAACAGTATTCCCCTTCATGATTAGTGATTACTCAACTTTTAGAATTTATGAGCTTAGGACTATTTTTATAAGTTGAATTTTCTTATCATTCACTTTTCCATGCACCTTATTGCTGGTCAAAAATTCAAAACATAAATAATTTTCCTCTTTAATTAAAGGATGTTGAGTAAGTTGATCGAGTCAATTATGTTTGGCATCATTTCTTTTACAAACAAATACTTATAAATAAGGGGAAAGGATAGGAATACGGAAAGGATAGGAATACCTTCGTGGTTTAGTGAAATGATTACAAGTATTTTTGTTTTCAATTGCTTTAGGGACACATAATGATGCAAAACACTTTTTTTTTTAAACAAATTTTTCAAGTATGCATGAAGGTCTCCATGAACATGTTATAAAAACATATTTATGTGATCATTTCTGAAAATAAGAAAGCCTCCATGACCATTTTAGCAATCCTTTTTCTAATATACATATATTCATACATATATTGAAATATGTGTTTTCTAATTTTACTAACATCATTATTTTAACAAAGTGAGAATACTCTCATATGAGATGTTATCCTAACTAAAGAGATGGCAAAAACTTAGGTTGATTCAGGGTTTTATATTTTATAATATTCTATATGTATATTTTTTAACTTATTTTATAATTTTAGATTTTTAAACTTTATTTTAATGAAGTTACGTTTGAAAATATAAACTTTAAATATTTTAAATTTTAAATACATGTAATAAATTAGTCAAATAAATAAATTATTTAAAATAATAAATATTTTATAATTTTTTTCATAAAATTTAGATTTTGGGCCAGACAATTGTTATAATTTGGGCTGAACATGTATTTTTGACATTCTTATATGACTAATGTTATTCTTTATATTATTATTATTTTTTTAATTGTGAATAACAATCTCCTAGCATGTTATAATTTTTGTTTTCCAGTCCAAATTGCTATAAACCATAACGTATACGTGGTATGATACGTATAGTCAATATTGCCTCTCGGTCTTTGCTCTTGATCTTATCATAAACGCACTTGTTTAGACGTCGTTGATCAGTTACATTCAAAGGAATCCATTTCTCCTATTTCATTGTCACCAACGAGTCTTCCACTTATTTTAGCCCATTATACAAGTAAATCAATCTACATGGCATCAGGTCCCGAATTTTGACTGGAAAAATGCAACATTACTATGACTGAGCCTCAAACTAAGTTTAGTTAACATTTCAATTTCCTATGCAATTACGTATAATCACTAACACATATAAATATACTAGTTAGAATGATACAATTATAAGTTCGTACAAAGAAAAGAAAGGGGAAAGAAAAGTTTATAAGCAAGGGTGTCCTTTACAATAATTTTTCTATCGGTCAATGATGCATTGATGAAATTATAGTTTATAGATTCTCAAAAGATATATCAAATTCTATATCTAAATAGAAATGGACAATTATTTAGGAAGAAGGCTAATAATTTTTTTTTTGGGGGGGGAAGACGACGGTATTGAATGGTTCTCTTTTATATGAATGTAGACTTGTAGTTGTAGACCTTGTCTTTTTCTTTATTATATTATTATATTACAATCTATACTAACATCATTTTTAAAATTTATCAAGAGTTGATATCTATGTAATTATAGCGTTGTTCAAGTCTGTCAAGTATAGTTGGAAAATTTATGTCTAATATGGAGACACTTACTGTAGATTTATAATACTAAAGTCTCTATTTAGAAGTACTCAGGAGCTTGATTGAGTGATTTTTAAAAAATTTTAATTTGACTAACTACCCGAGTTCAAATTTTGAGAAAGATAAAAATTAAAAACTGATCGTACCTTTTTAATACTTAGAAAATAAAAGCCTTTATCCCGTACATAAATGTAAAAGATGAAAATTTGAATTTGTAGCTATAGGGCATGAATTTGTACCAACAAATCAAACCTTGTCATGTGACAAAATGAATTAAAAAACCAGCTACGACCCATAGTGACAAGTAAACCAAAGCAAGAGAAGACAGAAATAAATGACAAGGACAATTAACAGGGACGGGACATAGGACCTTTCATCAATATTAGTTAATTTATAAATTTATTGTAAATTTGTGTGATTAATGATGCTTATAAAAGAGTTAGGAAATACATTTAGCGATATAAAAATTATTAGAAAAATACATATAATTATTGCAAGAATGAGAACAACGCAAGAAATAAGTTTATTAATATAAATTATTAAAATTGTACCAAAAAAATTATTTATGAATTTCTTTTGTATTTTATTGATAGAAAAGATAAAAATTTGAATAACTTGATGAAAACAAGCAAGTATAATTGTGAAGCAAATAAACCATGAAGGCAGGGGCAGGAAATTATGATTTGTTGTTGATTGTTACTATATACCAATTTGTAACTTTCTTGTACAAGTGGCAATGTAATAATATATTAACATACTTTTCTTTCAATTACTACAAACCATAATACTTTTTAACAATAAGTTAAAATAGTAGTAAGATTTTAACTCCAAAATGATTTCAATTTATTGATACATATATAATTGAATTATTTGATGAAAATAAGTCTCTAACTCCAACTTTAAAAAAGAAAATAAAAAAAAATTAATTTGGAGACATATGTGAAAATAAAATAAAAACTCTATTAATACATGAAAAACTAAGAAAAATTTAAGGCGTATTAATGAATTTTTTTTTAGATTAGACCGGATTCCACCTACTGATGAAAAATTTAATATTTTGAGTAAAGTCCATTTAATCATATTATATGTATTTATATGATCACCGTGTGGATTCACAGAAGACATAAACATAAGTTATCTTATGATTAAATAAATTAAGTTCACAATTAATAAATAAAGTTGAGCACTTTATTTAGGTATAGACTGTAATAAATTTATTGAATGATTTGTCTTAATCATGTATGAATTTATTGATGTGGCACGACTACATTTAATAGGATTACACATGAAATTTAATTAACTTTGTAATAACTGTCAGACTTATTAAATCTCATATGTATTGATTTTACTGTAATCTTAATCTTGAGTTAGTTATGATTTTATAATTGTAATTGTTATTCCATTTGAGTTACCAATGGACACGACCCACACTTATAGTCAAGATTACCTGGTATCTTGGTGGGAGCAATTATGAGTATTGAAATTATAGATTAACAATATAAAATTTGTACAACACATCTTTTGATGAGTTTTCGGCACTTGATCATAAAATTCTCTAGCCAGAGTATGTCAACATATTTGATATGTTGAAAATAATCATTAAAGGAAACCAGTAAGTATCAAAGAATAAGATATAATTAAATTAATTGAACAATTAAGATATCGATTTAATTAACAATGTGGTACAAAAGATTATGCAGTAAAAAAATCAATGTGGCATGGGTCGAATTATTATTTGAAAACACTATCCTAGATAGCATACAATTATAGAGATCAATTCCAATCTTTTAGTGGAGTAGATTTGGAATTAAATAATTTGGCTAGTTTAATTACAGACCTAATTATTGTAGCCACTATTGTATGTACCCATATGATCCCCAGGTTAGCTCATTTAATTGATTGCACCGCTACTGGATTAATAAGCAAGATACTTAGTTATTTGGGTTAAAAGCCTAAATATATTATTTAGTGAAAGACTCTATTTAATATGCTAGTGTGAAAGGGGCATTATGTTATTTTATAAGGTGGGCCCCTATAACACAAGAACAACACTTTTGGTTTTGTTGTTTTTTAATTTAAATCAAATGTGATTTAATAGAATTAAAAAATATACATATGGAGCATAGGGTTTCTACCAAAGAGAGATATAAAATGGATTGTTTTCTTTAAAAAAAAAAAACAAAGAGCAGCCACATTCTACATATAAGAGAAAAAAAAATTTCTTTCTAATTTTGAGAGGAATATTTTCTCTTGCTAGTTGCTTTTAGTGGTGATAAAGTCGCTCACACATTAAGTGCAAATAAAACTTGAGTCATAACCTAGAAGATCATTGGTGACAGATTGTGATCTAACAAAATTGGTGGTGACAGATTGTGATCTAACAGGAGTGGTGGTGACAAATCGTGATCTGGGAGCCTAGATTAATTCAGCAAAAAATCAAAATCAAATTGTCAAGATATGATTTTATAGATTATAAATTCTTATGTATTGTATGAGATCGGTCCAAAAGTTTTATTAAAAAAAAAACTGATTTTTACCCATCAGATGGTAAGATATATAAATCAATATTTTAGAATACTTGAGGTCCAACTACCGTGCACTTTTTACCTATATATGAGTTGGCCATTAGATCTAAACTGTAAGTTGGCTACTTGTTGTAATGGAACATGGATGCATTTTATTTGATTTTTTACATTGATGTCCATATTATTTTCTGGGAAAAAAGTCAAAGGTTTCAAAATTTGACAAATAATTTTGTATTATTTCAAATTTTATTTTTACACTTTGGTCGATTGACCTCTTTGACTGTAAAAATTAGAGATAGTGTAAGGACAATGACCTATAAAAAAATTGAATACAAAATATTTTTTTTGGTAAAAACATAATTTATATTTTATTTATAATAAATAATCTAATGTTGCATTTACTAAATTGGAATCGAAATGGACAGGAATGAGAATGGAAAATGAGAATTAGAATAAGTTGTTTACTTGAACTGTAGGAATCAAAATCGGAATGAGTTGGATTGTCATTAATGTGTTTATTTTGTCTTGGAATTGAAATTGGAATTGGAATGAATTAAATTGTTTCAAATTATTAAAAAGTCCTTAATAATAACGATAATAATATTCATTAAAACAATAAAATTAATAAATTTTAATAATAATAATAATTAATAATGATAATATTAAAAAAATAATATAAATTAATAAATTTTAATAATAGAAATAAAATAAATAAATTATAATAAAATAATATTAAAATAATAATGATAGTGACATTATTATTATTATGATAATATTAATAATAATAATAATAACAACAATTAATATAATTAAAATAATAAAGTACATTTTAATAATAATGACATTATTGACAATACTAATAATAATTAATAAATTTTAAATAATATTAATATTAATGTCATTAATGACAGTAGTAATAACAATTAAAATAATAAAATTAATAAATTTTAATAATTATAATTATTTAATTTCATTATTATTATTATTAAATAATAAAAGACATATTTGGAAATAATAAAAACTTTTGGGTATTTTTATAAATTCTGTAGGAACCAAAATAAAAAATGATAAAAGTTGATTGAGGGTAATTTGGGGATTATAAAAATGTAAAGGAAGTAAAATGAAAAATATAGGAAATAGGAGATTGATTCCCAAGCATTCCAGATGTGTATAAGAGACAGTTGTTATTCCATTTGAGTTACCAATGATTATTTTGTGAAATAAATATTGTCAATAATTTTGATTTTGGATTTCGATTCCCTAATCTGTGAAGTAAACACTGCATAAATATAGAATAAAAATATATTAATTTATCAAAAATATTAATGTATTTTTAGAAACGATAAAATATATTTAATCTAAAATAATTAATTTAAATGTATACTAAAAATTTAATTTACAAATGTCATTAACATATGACTAGTAATGATAGTGTAAAAAATTTCATACTAATCAACTATAATCTAGGATCCAAGAATAGATAATAGAAGCATTTAAGATTTATATATTAAAATTTTAAAGTCTTTAATTTTTTAAATTTTCAACAAATATGAGAGACGCACTGTAAATAGCCAAAAATGGGGATTCGGTGCATCACTATAGTTTTGTCCTATTTGATCATTTTTTTTGTCAAATATATCATACTTGATAAATCTCATGTGTATTAAATTTGTGTGTCTGTGTGCACACGCCTGTGTGTAAAGTTTAAGATCTTTGACTTTTTTTGAAGTTGTTATACCATATGATGTGATAATGTAATAGGTTTTTTTGGATTTCAATAAAATCCAATGTTATAGATTTAATAATATGCGTACGCATACATATACATATACATATACATATATGTATATGTATATGTATATATATATATATATATATGTATGTATGTATACTTACTAATTGCTACATGATATAATATTATAATTTTGTATAATTTTCCTCTTAGAGAGAATATCATTTAATATGTTATATGAAATGAAATTTATATTAGTAGATGAAAATGGATTAAAAAGCAAAAGAAGGATGATAAGTTAGAAATATATTCGGAGCTTGCTATGTTACAGCTTCTGCAAGTAACATAGCAATGGGAATCTTCCACGGATGTTGGTGCTGATGCAACCTAGGCAAGGGAGCTGTTGATTCAAGGTCAAAATGCCAAGGCTGTTAGTTGCAGCTTCTGCAACTTAGCCGCGTCCCAATATATTCATATAATTCGGGGCAAATGCTAAGTTACAGAATAATCTGTAACGTACACACCCAATGGAAAGCAGCAAACGTGTCCTGAGGAGAGAGAAAAACGGTGCAAATGCAGGCAATAGGAGTTGGCCACAGTTGGATCTGTAAGTTACAGAATTTATAACTTTTCCAGCTCCTATTCATATATATCAAACATTGGTGTAAAATCTTCCGTACAAAATTTTGATAGTGGGGCGCCGACAAATATTTCCAGCGGGTTGACAGCCACTAAATTCTTAGTGTCCACGTGTTAGGTTATACTACTCCCACGTGGCACCTTCTTGTGGTCCAGAGATAACGAGTTGTTCTAACCACCCGCCCCCAAAATCATTATCTTTCCTTTATTCAACCTTTTTTATTTTCTTTTTGTTAAAGAAATTTATTAGCTTTAATTTTGAAAAATGTTCTTAGAAAATTATCAAGTACCCTATAATTTGGCCTATTTTCATAAAATTTCCAATTGGCAAAAATGGTTAGAAACGTGGTTATGATTACCGTAATTCAAGAACATCATGGCCTACGGTCTGAGCACCGTAGATGATTAGATTTTATTAATTTTGTTTAATTTTTCAACTACTTGACCATATCCAATAACATCATCATCTTTAGAGATTTTTGTTTATTTTTCCTACTTATGGGGATATTTGATAATATGTCAAACTATAAGGGTAATCAACAAATTTTTTCCTTTTTTTTTCTCTTTTCTTTCTCTTTTAACATTTCAATATTTCACTATACTCTTTTAAATAAAAAGAATAAATTGAAAAAGCAAACTTTTTATTACTACAACAACCATGTTCCAAGTGTCAAGGACAAAAATTAGAAGCTGCATTTCATTGTTCATTTTCTGATTCTGTGACAAACTTATGAAAACAAAATGGCTAAAATGCTGCTCAGCTACCCATCAGCAGCCACTTTGAAATATGGAAGTTATGTCCAAAAAGGTGCTTTGAGGAAAGCAAATGGCACTTATGTAGTGCATTGCTGCAGTTTTTCATCAGCTAAGGAAGTGGGATTGATGGGTAATAAAGTTGAGGAAGATGCAAAAGTGCCTTTTAAAGAGAAAAAGAATGATATTAATAAGCAATTTGAGTATTTGGTAAGTGAGTATGGTTGGAAAGTGAGGAAGTTGGTTAGAGTGGGTGAAGAGATGAGAGAAGTTGCTTTTATTCAAGCAGAAGCATTTCATAATCCTGTGGCCCTCTTCAATGATGTTTTCTTTGAATTCTTTAAGGTTTGAATCAATTCTTTACCCTTGTGTACTTTCTATATTCTATTTTAATTCTTAGTTATGTTTGCTTCTAGCTTTTGTATCTTTGCCTTTTGATATTGGTGCTTTTCAAGTTCTATATAGAATGAAAAATCACTTTTTAACTTTTTTTCTGCTCTACACAGGCAGAAGTGCTTTCCGGACTTCTTTACAAACTGAGAAACTCACCCCCGGACAGGTAAATGCAGAAAAACAAATTCTCTGTCCGAACGTCCGTACTTTACAAAATGCAGAATAATTTAAGTAATAAATTGTTGTTTTACTAGAATTAATAGTCCATAATTTTTCACTTTACTGTGAAATAATTCTGTAATATTTAAAAATATGGACATTCTCACTAGAGAATGACTTGGTAAACAAGTCTTAATGCGAATTTGAATAATATAATGTTGTTTTATACACTACTGGGGCACCAGATGTTGGCATGGTATTGTAATTGGACCAACGAAATGAAACATGAAGAAAAATGTTTGTGAATAGAATTAGATTGTCTTAACAGGTATGCGTGTTTGGTAGCTGAGCATTCAAATCCAAATGACAATATTGAGCCACAAAGGAAACTTGTGGGTGTAGTAGATGTCACAGTTTTGAGAGATGATCCTGTTCTTCAACATCTCCGGGGAGCAGAAGAATACCTCTACATCTCTGGCCTCGCCGTTTCAAAACGTTTCAGGTTTCATATTCTACTTTACCCATATAGCTAGTCAATAACTCTGTGTGTACTGTGTTGTTTATACATTGAAATTGACCAAAGGCTCTTATGGTAACAAATAGGAGACAGAAAATAGCTACTGCATTGATGAAAGCCTGTGAGGTGCTTGCCGTTCTCTGGGGTTTTGAATACCTTGTTCTCCGAGCTTATGAAGATGATTATGGTGCTCGAAGACTGTATTCGAATGCAGGATACCGAGTTGTTTCAAGCGATCTGCCATGGTTTTCTACCTGGATTGGACGAAAACGCCGAGTTCTTATGATCAAGCGTTCCGATCATAATTTGCTTAATTGAAAACCTTCAATATACCTGCATTTTGCCTCACCTGTACATTCATGTGAAATGCCATAGAAATGAAAAGAACAAAATTGCAAGTGCTTGCATCTCATTTTCTGATGCTTGTGGCAGAATATTAAACTGATTGAACATGATATTACGATTTTCTTGACGTAACAAGATGGAATTAAGTAGATATTGGAATAGGTGGAAGCTACAATCATACATGATCACGAAAAAATCACAAGCATAAGTACATAAAAACAATCTAAGTAGCCTAAATTTATGATCAAATCACAATAAAATGTTTTCTTATAACATCAAACATTACATATATAACACATCAAAAACCTATGTCATCTTATGGGTAAACCTAATCCTTCAGAGTAAATAAAAAATCATAATATATTCGACAAACTTTTTGCCAGCATGTGAACTTTTGAGTCATATTTGCTTGAAATTTGAACATTCAAAGATAAGCTACAGGTATTAGAAAAATAACTACAAAGAAATCTTCCCCGATTTGTCAGAAGAGTTGTCAAGAGACTTGTCAGTGCATGGATCGGCATCAGCAAGCATCTTGACAACCTCTCTCATAGGAGGACGTAGATTTGGAAGCTTGGTAGTGCATACAACAGCAATCTTCAAAACCTTGATCATGTCCTCTTTGATAGATTCTGATGCAACTTCACGGTCGAGAACCTTGAGGACATTTTCGTGGTTATTGAGATGAGTTGAAACCCAATAAACAATATCTTTCCCATCTCCATACTCCTCTTCGATAGGTTTTCTTCCAGTAACTAATTCGAGTAGCACCACACCAAAGCTAAATACATCACTCTTTTCACTAACTTTACAAGTGTATGCAAGCTCTGCCAAGAAAAATTAGATGCAGATTTATTAAGAACAGCTCAAATATTAGTCAAGTTCAAATTGGAAATAACTAAAATAACAAAAAAAAGGACATTAATTCAAGAGATATGAAACCGAATAGAATTGGGGGCAGGGGATGAGGAGAATAATAGCTTGCTAAACAAGTTTTAAAACTAACCAGGGGCAATATAACCATGAGTTCCAGCAAAGCAGCTATAATCTGACACCTTAGGAGAATTTTCTGCAATCTTTGCAACTCCAAAATCAGCAATTTTTGGCTCATAATCCTCATCAAGCAATATGTTGCTCGATTTTATATCTCGATGTATAATAGGAGGCGAACAATCATGGTGCAGATAAGCAATTCCTTTGGCAGCTCCTAAAGCAATTTTGTATCTCTGAAACCAATTTAATTCTGGTTTCCCTTCTTTTACCCGTTTTTGAAGGGCTTGAAACAGATTACCATTAGGCATGTACTCTAAAACCAGAAAACTCGATCCTCCTTTCAGTAAACAAGCATAAAGCTTCAGTATGTTTCTGTGCCGGATTTTGCCCAAGATCTCCATTTCTGCTGCGAAAACCTTTACTCCGTCGCCTTTCCATAGCTGCTTTACGGCCACTGTGCCCGCATTTTTCTTCAAATCCAGGCGATAAACTTTTCCTGTACCACCACTTCCAATCAGATTGTCTTCTTCCAAATTACATATTTGCTCAGCATCAATGTCAATATGGTGGAAAGAGGCAAGCTTCCATTTTGAACTTACTTCTTTCTCCCCATTCTCCATATCAGCTGAAAGCTTGAAATTTTTGTAACTCACAAGCAGCAACCCAGCTAGAAAAGCTGCCAAAGCAACTGCAATGATACAGAACAAAACCAGTTTATCTTTAAATCCTCCTTTCTGTTTCTGTATTGCAGGGCAAGCAGTCAGTTTTGAATTCATAAGCATTTTGGTGCTTTGGTCTAGGCAGAGTCCTTCATTACCGGCAAAGGCTCCGTCTCCTCCCATCCTTAAAAAATCCAATGGAACACTTCCAGACAACTGGTTTTCCGACAAATCAATAGAACTTAACTTCAATTTCATCAAATTATCAGGAATAAAACCCGTCAGTTTGTTTCCAGAAAGATTCAAAGCGTTCAAAGAGCTCAGTAGTGAAAGAGAACGAGGAATATTGCCACTCAAAGAATTCCGAGCAAGATTCAAGTCCACAATTCTAGCACAATCACCCATTTCATTCGGTATTGATCCTGTTAATGCATTTTCTTCCAAATGCAAGGAAGATAACTGCCTTAGAGCACCGAGAGCAGAAGGTATTTTACCCGAGAAATTATTGTTAGTCAAGATAAGCCTCTCCAAGTTTGTTAACCTGCCAAGTTCTGATGGAAGCTCACCTGAAAATCTATTGTTTTGCAAAACCAATTGACTTAAGCTAGTGGACAACCCAATTAGAGGCGATATCCCTCCAGTAAAGTCATTATCACCAAAATCAAGCATACCTACATTAGGCAATGCCCAAAGTCCATCGGGAATCTTCCCAGACAAATGATTGTCACTGATTCTCAACCTCTGAATAGTTTTACAGTCAGCATAAGAATCTGGCACCTCCCCAGAAAAATTATTGCTCAAGGCAAGTAAATTCAACAATTTCCTTTTTTCACACAAGTATTTGGGGAAACTACCAGAAAATTGATTTTCTGATATGTCAACATCAGTCAGTGCAGTATACCGGCCCAAATTCTCTGGAAATCGGCCAGAAAATCTGTTTCCATAAATTGAGAATGCAAAAAGCTTTCGCATATCCCCAAAACCAGAAGGGAATTCTCCAGAAAAGTTATTCTTAAAGCATTGAAAAACCGTCAAGTTCTTCAAATTTCCAATCTCCTCAGGCAATTTCCCATACATCTGGTTTGAAGAGATATCAAATTCTTGCAAAAGAGTAAGGTTGCCAAGCTCTGCCGGAAGTTCCCCAGTCAAATTATTTGCATAAAGCTCAATCTTCCAAAGCTTCTGCAACTTCCCAATGGATCTTGGGAATTCCCCAGAAATCTTGTTTCTACATATGTCAAGTGTGCCTAACTCCCTCAGTTCAGAAATGGATTCTGGAATCCGTCCCCTTAAATTGCAATGAGCCAGAAACAGGTATGTCAAAATTTTCAAATTCCCAATACTCTCCGGAATTTCAGCCTCATCATACACATTATCCCCTATACTCAATGAAACCAGCTGGGTTAAATTGACCACCCAATGGGGGAATCTACCAGTGAAGTAGTTGATTGACAAATCAAAAATTTCCAAGTTTTTCAAAGCGGAAAGATCTGGTACTGATCCAACCATTGCATTTCCCGTAACATTCAGTACTTTGAGATTGCTACAATTGCTTAGCCCCGAAGGAAGCTTCCCAGACAGAACATTGAAAGGCAGCGAAAGGACGGTGAGACTTTGTAACGCTGAAATGGAACTTGAAATTTCACCAGACAAAGACTTGTTGTCAAATGATATTTCGGTGACTCTCCCAGTGACCGAATCGCAAGTAATCCCCGAGAACCCGCATGGAGAATCAGCTGACTCTTTCCAGGAATCTAAGACCCCATGAGGATCTTTCAGCTTGCTTTTGAACTGAATAAGGGCTTGTGTTTCAACATTCAAGGACAGCGATGGCAGGAAAACAGAGACCAGAATGAAACATAACAGAGCTAGCAAACGGAAGCAGAGAAATGGGATTTTGGCCATTGTCAAAAAACCAAGTGGCAAATTTTGGTCATTTAAACAAAGGATGTCGCCACAAGATCAATAAACTCGATTAATGATCATGGCAGAAACAGCTGAAAAAAGAAGATTCAAAATAAAATCATAATCTATTGACCACCCAAATTAGATTATACCTTTGAAATACAATAAAAATAAATAAATAAATCACATAAAATAAAGTTTATCTATAAAAAAATTGACGTTCAAACGTCAATTTTGTTTTTAGCTGTGGATTTTGGTGTGATTCCTGTTGATCATTATAAAATTATATCTAAGAAAGAGACTATTAATTATATGTACTATGCTTTGAAGTTACTCTACTCATTGCATTGCTTTGCATTTTGGCTATATAAATTTAGCATCAAGAAAAGTTAACAATTAGAAAGAAATAAAAATAATGGTAACAATTGAATCTTGCTTTTAAATACAGTTTAAAAACTTTTGTCAAAACTAATAATTTTCATTAGTTTTCTGGGTTAGCATGTCCCCTATACTGAAAACCAAATCTAACTTTTAGGTTTCTTTTTACTATTAGAATGGTTAATTATACATTACCTTACTATTTTTTCTTTTTTAAATACCGAAAAAAAAAGTGAATTGAATGAAGACTCATAAGAGAGGGTAAAAAGGCGATAAACTTACCTGAATTCTGATAAGGTAGTAAAATTTGATGACTTTCAAGTTTCTTATCTAGAGAATTCTGAAACTACAACACAAATTACAAGCTAGTAAGCCAACAAGAAAAGAAATAAAGTATGAATAAAATTTTTAAGAAATCCTCTGTTTTTTTCTCTTTAACGAATCAAAGAAAGAAAATATATACCCAGCAATGGAAATCTCGTGCAGCAACTTGACTTAATGACTAGTTGTTTTGTCTTATAACCCCTGGAATTCTTCAACAAAATGAAAGAACTGGGGAAGTGGGGTTGCCACCGCACTAAAAAGCTGTATAGTTGTTTGTTTGTTTTCCAAGAATATATATAACCGACCTTAGAAACAGCACCAACAGCTGGAATTTTTCTAGAGAAAATGAAAATCTTTGTTCAGGCCACCGAGAGAAAGAGAGTGTATGTGCATGTTGTTGTTGTTGTTGTTGTTGTTGGTACACGAGAATTGAGAAGCAATTAAGCTCAAATTCCCAAAAGAGGGGGGAGAAAAAAAAAAGGAAAAGAAAAGCTCCAAATTTTCTGCTGAGAAAAGCAATTAATTATTAACTGTTTGAAGAAGGTTTCTTAGCAGCTGCTCAAAGAAGAAAATGAAAGAGAGAGAGAGAGAAGTTGGAGGGAGAAAGAACATTGGATCTTAGAAGCAGAAGCAAAGGGACAAAAGTGCTCCCATGAGAAGTCTTTGGCAGTGCTTGTTGTCACACTGTTCAGTCACCGTGGTGGTGGGAAAAGGTTAACATCATCAAATTCATTATTGATTGGACTGATGTTTTGGTATTTTATCATTTAAGTCCTTCACGTCTTGCATTTCTGTTAAATAGAACTTAACTTATGACTTTTGATTGAATAAGTCATAACTTCTGTTTTGTGTTTAACATACGAGTGCTTCCCTAATGCCAAGTGCTAACATAATAAGATATGATTATCATATCAATAAAAATTTAATTACTCAATGCTAAGTGCTAACATAATAAGATATGATTATCATATTAGTATAAATTTCAGTGTAAAATACATATATATATGTATTTATTTCATGGAATTAATTAAAAGGTATACATGATAAGAATTCAATGGAACAAAGTGTGTGCATTAACAACAAATAAGATTTTATATTATTAAGACTAGCTAATTACTTAATTATAACTTTTGTTATATTTGTCTATATGCATATGAAAGGAAGGGAATGTGCCCCAAAGCTAATTATGTATTCTGTTTGCTGAAGGTAGTTTTGATATTTGTAAATACTATTAGAGAGTATTACCATATGTAAATTTTATTTATACAACATTACATAATGTCACATTTACATCTTATGACTAAATTAAAGAATTATCTCTAAATTTGAGTGACAGTGAGATTTTTTATTTTATTGTCATGATGTATTTTTTTCTCTCATTTTACTCTGATGCTTTAAATAATTAATAAAAGAAAAAAAATTGACTGTGGGGACTCTTTTAAGAAATATTACAACTTATTACTATTAAACACTAATATACTAAAAAATAGGGTGATCAGTGATAAAATTTGCTGTATTAGTCTAGATTGATTTTACTTTGAAGATATGTTGGATTTTCCTTTTAATTTAGTCAAAACCGAAAAAGACAATATGGTGTAAGAAAACGATTAAACTTAAACGAGTAGTAATTTTACGGTAATAATCAAATGAAAGCTAAACGAAAATAGAAATAACATAAAATATTTGTAACTGCCGTTTGGTATGAAATGTGGATCTAATCAATATGTCCATAGTAAGAAATAATGCGCTTTTTTTTTCTTCATCATTATCTAAGTTATTTCTTGTTATAGATTTTTTTTTTCATAAAGCATAAATAAATAAACAATTATACTTTCATACTTTAATTTACGAGTGAGAGTATCTTAAAATAATTTGTTGACTCAAAATTTTGACGCGAATTTTACGATTTTAATTTCTTCTAATTTAATGATGGATTAATTAAACTCAGTAAATACTAATTTTGACTTTGAATATCTATTATTAGTTTATTTAAAGTCTCAAGGGTATGAGTACTTGTAGGCTACAAGTACTCAAACTCAAACTCATTCCCTGGTTATTTAATTTTAGTCATTTTTTCTTCTACTCATTAACTTTTATTTGCTATTTTTTTCCACTTATTAGCTTTTATTTGCTATTATAGATTTGAGAGAAAAAGAAGCTCAAAATTATATTTTAGTGTCACGAAAATGACATAAAATAAAAATCAAAACTAAATTAAAAAAAAAAAGAAATCAATTTTGCTTTCCCTTATTGAAAACCTAAATCAATTAAGTCTCTAATACACAAACATAATATCCTAATATGACATATTTTCTCGTGGCATATGTAGCTCATAATCACGATATTAATATTGCTTTACGATGTTCTCTCTCTCTTTCTTTCTTTTTAATATGTCTCTTAGATGTCAAGAAATTAGAAAAATGAAAAATCATATCTTATGAATTAAAAAAAAGGTACAGCTTAATATCGTAAATATTCAAATTCTAATAAAAATAACAGAATTAATTAATCCAATCATGAATTTAATTATTTATACATATGTTGTTTCACTACATGCGATTGTTTCATTTTTTTATTAGCCCTACAGCAGTGACTTACAACAAGCGAATAATCAAAGTTTACATTATATTGTATAAAAAAATATGTTTTTCATTATCAAATTCAAAAATCGATTTGTAATTTGGCCTATAATTGATTGCATTTAAAAGCAACCAATTATTATTCACATTTTTCCTTCTCCGTTTCTGCTAAAAATTTTAGAAATTAGTAATAATCATGGTTTATTGGGATTCCAGTCAGTCAATCCATTATTAATTGGTGTGATTAATGTCTTTCAATAATTACTCAAAAAATGGAAGAAGAAATTAAACTTGACAAACTTCTGCCACTTCAGACACTGCCGACACATTAGTGGAAATTGGATTTTGATGTTTTACCATCCCCCAATAGAATTGCTTTTTTTTAAAAAAAATTGACAAAAATTAGAGTTTTATATTTGATTTATGAAGAAAGTAGGATTAGTCTTAATCTTTGTCTTATTTACTTCTTGTTGAGTTAGTTTAGTTTAGTGTTTAGTTTTATTTTTTTTCCTTTTTGAGTGTTTAGTTAGTCGTACGTAGCAGATCTAATTTCAAAAATATTTTTTTAATTGAATAATTAAACAATTTTATGTAAAATTAATCTTACTGTATTTAACAGTAACGTGATGTAACTGATCCATCAATTTTATGGAAGTGTTATTCACTGGAAACAAACCCTTAAAATTAAAATATATTCTAAATAATATTACTATTTTGCAGTTCCTGTAGTACGTTGAATTGAAGAAATATTTAACAATTTAATTATTTGAAGTGTGCGATTAACAATGAAATTTAATAAGATCATGTTGTTTGTTTTATTAATTAGTTCCATTGTGCAGTTGAGAATATTGATTAGAAAACTACCAACCGTATGTGACCGTCCAATCATGAAAAGTATTAAGAAGCATTATATAATAATATAAGGTCATGATGAAGATGTCAAGTGAGAAGGAAATTCAGTTGAACGGCCAACGTTTTTCAATCTCGTTTTACTCGTGTATTCAATGCGACTCTCACCCCTTCTCCAGAAGATAAATTTTGGGTGATTTCGACTTTTATATATATGTATATATTTTTTCTTTTTTCTTTTTATTACATACCCCTCTTAATTAATTAAATAATAGTAAATAAACAGATGAACAAAACTAGACAAATTTGGACACTACTAGAACACAAGTTAAATATCTTGCCCAAGAAAAAGTAGTCTACATATGCCCAAATTTTCTTACAGAAATTTGGGCACACATTCGATGCAAATTCATGTCAGTTAGTGACAACTGGGGCTTACATAATTTTGGTTTATATACGATAGGCCAAGCTATAAATGTTTCCACTCGATAGTTGATAGTAACACACACAACTTCTTTATCACAAGTGCCCATACATTTAACACGTATTGCATATTCTTTTTGTAGGAGCAAAATGGGCAAACGGAAAGTACAAAAATAAGTTCATTTTAGCTTATAAAGTGGTCTTTTTCTTAGCTGTCCACAACCACTCATTTTGTTCTTTGTAGGCATGAAATTAGTGTAAGAATATTTAAAGGTATAATTAGAGTCAAAATTTAGTAACACTAACATAGTAAAAGAAAATGGATCAAATCCAGAGTAATTGTCAACTCGTTTGAAATAAATTATGAAATTAATCAACAACTCTTTATTTGAGTTGGTCAAAACACTCTTGTCTCATCTTTGAGATCGAGTTCAAGTCAAAATCTTTAGTATTAAATTTTTGAATTTGACTTTAGTTTTAGAACGGCAAAGGCAGGTCTCAACCAACATTGAGTTAGGCTTCAAGTCTGCATGGTGAGCTTATTTTTTTATTACCAATATTGTGTTTTACTCTCTAATATAATGTTAAAATAATGATAGTAATGAGCTCGAAAGGGTCAAACAAAAAGATATACACATGCAGTAATTAAATTTTGAAAAGCCTATTATTAGAAACAAAATTTGCTTGAAAATTAGAAATCTCGTGGCGGTGAATGTGAGATAATCTACACATGCTATTAATATGATCAACTATTGTATAATAGAAAATCATTTGTGAGAAAAGGCACACAAATCACATGGTACATGACCGTCATCGGAGTCATCGAGAGAGAAAGAAGATAGCAGTTGTTTATTTGTTTTTAAGCATTACAGCTGTATTTTGTGCTGGATAACTGCAAAGCTCAGGCACGTGAAATCAGATATGAGTGAGCTGTATTCATTCATTCTTCCAGATTTTATGTTGATTGATGAAACAAACAAAATTTTTTCAATTGAAGGTGTGAAATGAAATACGACATCTTAGAATTTTACTTATTACATATTTGTGTAATATTTTACTTAAAAAGGGCATAATTATGATTTTTTTCTGAAGAGTTAAGGGTTGCTCAAGTATTGTATACTTAATCTAACGTCAGCTCTCATCTAATGTGTAATTATTTTCTTAAACACCCTTTATCGCGTGTAAACTGATTCTTTTGCTTGGGTTTTGTCATGAGATAAGATAGTGTGGGCTAATTTTAAATATGAGTTAATACTATAAACTTCTACAGATATATACTTCAATCAAGTAGTCATGAAAATGATTATTCTTTTTAAGTTTTATTTTCTAGAAAAGTGAGATCCCAATATCATCCCATCCCAAGTAATGTTTAAAGACAAGCTATATGAAAACTACATTTTTTTTTCCTTGAATTAAATTGACAGAAAAAGATGTACATTGCGTAGTTCCCGGTTATCCCTGCTTGATTCTTCAATTATTGGACACCTAGCTAGCATAAATACAAAACTTTCACATCTCTATTTGTAAATGAATTTGTTTGAAGGCAAACGATTGGAGACAGCAGGAATGGAGAATGAGATAAGGATTACTATTTTTATGCTCGGGGGGCAACGCATGCGCCAAAGCTGGGCCATGAAAGTAACAATACGAGAGCATGCTAATAATATCCACTACCTTACTAATTTGAAGTGTATATTCTTTGGTCAGCATTAGAGGCATGAAAAAGGACATACATGGTGCTTGTTTCTTTCATTTTAAGAATGTGATTGTCAATTTTTATTTGATTGTGGTTTTGGAATCTTAAGCACTGAAGAGATAATGCTTGAGAGGAACGGGAAGTGATTTTCCACTTTTTTCAAGGATTTAAGCTTGGATATTATAGATATTGGTACGTAATTGAGGTGGTGTTCATATTTTAGTCAGAAATCTAAATAAATTTGAATTAATAAATGAAATCCGAATTGATTTGAATATTTAAATTTAAATAATTTATTTAATTTTCTGAATATATGAATATAAGAATTACATTGTTTATTTTTTTTAATTCTCTTGTCGAGTCATGACTAGAGAAATTTGACGGCAAATAATCACGCCGAGTTATAAATATAACATATATACCTACTATTAGTAATTTAAATAAAAATTAAAAACAACAACACAAAAAAATTAAGGGAAGCTATCCAACGTCCATCCGTTTTTTTATTGTTTTTTTAAAAAATACACAATTTTTTTTGCAGCACTTCGCCTAAAATTAATATTTTTTTTATTGGTCCACTCTTGTTATAACACCGTTAGAACTTTATTGATATCATAAGGGTATAATTATCATTTCACAACAATATAGTGGTAAACAAGTGAAAAACAATATAACTTTAAGTGGAGTTCAGCAAAAAAAAATTAAGAATTGTGTATTTTTTAAACAATGCGGAAAAAAGTAATCGTTGGATAATTTAATTTTTACATTTGAGGGTAAAAAAATTATTTATATAATATTTCGTTAGTTTTCTTAACAGTCTCCGAACAAAAATTGACGAGCGAAAAGAAATATAATTTTATATGAATTTTAATTAAAAAAATTATATATTTTAAAAAAATTAGAATAAAACATGCTGCCAGTGAATATTTTTTCAAAAATTAATACTTTTCCAACCTTCTCACCTCAATAATGACACAGCATGAATAGTGTTCAACTTCCTCGCTATTTGTTTTGTAATAAATCCTTCGCTGATGGTGAAAGCGGCAAAAAGGTGTCAGAGGAAATAGAGAGGTTAAGACACAAGGAATCAAAGCATGGTTGAAATTTGTTTCTTGATAAAGATAAGGGAGAACTGGAGAAGAAATATGGTGCAGGCACCTTATTTTTTTTTAAAGCGGACTCACTATTAAATTATACAGCTGAATAAAATACTGTTAAATTGTTTAGCTTAATAAAATTATCTTTGAAAGCTCTATAAAATTATAAGGTTTAATAGTATATCTATAATTATTCTATTAAATTATATGATTTAGCAACATATTTGCATGAAAAAAATATATACATACATACATATTTGTACGTATGTATCTACAATGATTCTATTAAATTACATAATTTAGCACGTGTTCGCATGAAAAAAAAAAGATATTTGTATGAGTGAATGACTATATATACATACGTACGTACATACATACATATATAAAAATGTTCAAATCCAGAATTTTAAAGTGCGAAAACGTCCGGAAAAATGCATAAACCGTGCGGTTTTAACGCTTTCCCAAATTTTTCCCGCACTTTAATATCCCGAACTAGAAAACTATATATATATATATATAGACATTGTATTAATTACTAGATATTTTTGGATTATAGATATTTTTAGAGTGGCCATATCAAAATTATTTTTGAAAAATTATAATATGTAGATATTTTATTGAAAGGTTTGTCGATAGAGATAAAATAACAACAAATAAGAATTTATCTTTAATTAGACTTCAAGAAATTTAAAAATAGACAGTAAGATGGCTCATAATTTGCTAAGTACTTAACTAAAAAAATTATGAAAGAAAAGAATAATAAAATATTCCTATAAATCAAGGTAGATATTAAGGGGTTATTTGTTTTTCGGCCCGAAGTCTGAATTTGAATTAATTTTAAACATTTAAAATTTTTATTGTGTTTTTTTTATCACTTATACGTGATTATAAGATGTTTAGGTCTGAATGAAAAAAATTAAATATTATAACTTTTATCTAAATAGCAAAATATCTTAATGGAATTTTAATATTTTTCTCATTAATACCGCTATTAAAAAAATTTATTTTTCTATTATATAAATTACCCTTTTATTATTTTTTATTTATCCCTTTTTTGTATGTATATTCAACTATTATTATTATCTTTTTTGGTGATGAGAATTTTAAACATAATAGCACTTTAGGTGAATGTATTTTATAATAGGTCCCATCTCTTTATATTTATATTTATTATTTTTATAATAGATTTTGAATTTTATTTAATACATTAATTTTTATTCCAATGATTAAACAAGTATTGATTGACTTATATAATTAACAAGAAAAAGTATCAATATAATATACTAAAAATAACATTAAAAGTATCATATGTCAATGTAAAAAAATACGTGTGTTTGATATGTATTTTGCTTTTCATGCTTTGTTAAGGTAAAAATTATCATTTTTTTACTAATTAAATAATTCATTTATAACTTGTCATGTGTTTAACAATAAATATAAGTATTGTTAATATTTATGAAGTTAATATGTCAAAATATCATATTTAAGATATTTTCTTTTTTAAAAAAAATAAGTTAATACTTATGTTCAGATATTGAAAAAAGAAAAACAAACATGTCATTCAGATATATGTATTCAGATTTATTCAGATTTTAGTTAAATTCAGACTCATTCAGATTTCAGACAAACGCTACCTAAATTAAATCACAATTCCAAAATTAAAATTGAACTTGAGATGATCAGATTATAAATAAAATTCCTTAATTTTAGGACAAAAAGTAAAATCAAGCATTTAATACGGTGTTTTATTTTTTTATTTATATCACCAAAGTTAGAGGGCAAAGAGTGAGAGAGACTTGGGTAGAAGAAAATGAGTTAATGTTGATATGAATAAGTTAAAAAAGATAAAGATAACAAATGAAATATTATTAAAAATATTAATAATATCACAATAAATAAATCTATTTCGAAGGGCTTATTTAAAATTTTCCCAAAATTTTGGACGGTTATGGCCCATCCTAGCCCATATGCCATATGTGGCTTCCCCACTGGAAGATACTAATCCAAAAAAACCCCGCGAAAACAAATAAGAAAAAGGGCGTGGATATTTTACTTCATTATTTTTATAAACTCACCCTACCTCGAAAGTATAATTACAACGCATTCACATTATTTTATAAAATTATAAATCAACAATAAATTTAATTAATTTAATTAATTAAATCATTTTTTTAATATTGTTGTCTTTAACTCAGTCTTTCAACAATCTTTATTTATTTAAAGTTGATATAAGATAAATTTGATTTGACCATTTTACCCTTAGATTATAAAATAACCAAATTACCTAAAACATATTTGTTATTGTAACTAATTGTTTAGGCATTTAGTTTCTATAATCTAATATCTTTTATATAAAAATTAATAATTTTCAATACTCCACATGTCCTAATTATATCTTGTTAGGTTAGTGGAAAATTAATAATCGTACTAATAAAGTACTACTCATACATCATTAAAATTAAAAAAATTATATAAAATATTATTAAAATTAAAGTAAATTTTTTAGATATGCTGTAACTTTTACCTTATGAGGATAAAATAATTGTATTAACTTATGTTAAAGCAACCTTATTGATCAAATAAAATAAATATAGTCTCATTAAAAATGAATATGGATTTAATTGATTAAGTGTTTAAACTTCTTCTTAATTTGAATTTTTAAAAATAATATACATTTGATATAATAATTTTCTAAAAAGGGTAGGGATATTTCCACCACATTATTTGTGTTAACCCACCCCACTTCTAAAAAATATTTACAGTAAACACACATTTTTTTAATAAATACAAATCAGCAAAAATTTATGTAATTAATCAATTAAATCATTCTTATATTTTTTTCTTAATTATTTTTTACTATTAAAGTAGTTTAATATAAATTTATGTAATTAATCAATTAAATCATTCTTATATTTTTTCTTAATTATTTTTTTACTATTAAAGTAGTTTAATATAAGTTCTATTTCATTAATTTGCTTTATGACATAAAATGACCCACTTCCCCCAAAAAATATGTGTTTTTGTATCTAATACTTTAGGCACTTAATTTTGTGACTTATAATCTAACTTCTTAAATGAAGTCTAATAATTTTCAATATTTTACATGTACATGACATAAATTTGATAGCCTAATAATTTAATGAGCATTTTCTCATAAGGACATTATGTTAGTTTAATTAAAAATTAATAATCATAATAATAAAGTAGAATGAAATATTTAGAAACAATGAATTTTGTATAAAATTAAAAAAATTGTTGAAGTTAAATTAAATTTTTGGTATTTTTACCTTTTAAGGGTAAAATAATCCATTTAAATTTAGGTTAAAGCAATCTTATTAGTCAAATATAATAAAAAAATTTACGTCACAATAAAATAAATTAAGGTAGATTTAATTGATTAATTCTTTTAAATACTTCTTTGTTTGAAATTTTTAAAAATAATAAGAATTTTTTGTAATTATTTTCTAAAAGTGAGGTGGATTTACAGAATTTGTGGGTGGAAGTGTCATCACCCTTCTAAAAATGGGGTGGGTTTATAAAATTTATAAGGTAGAAATATCATCCCCTTAAAAAATGAATATATTTTAAAAATAGCATTTTAAAATAATTATTTAACCGTTATGATTTGAGTCAATTACTTAGTTGACCTTTATATTTATAATAATCACTTAAAATGGTATTTTTATATACTTAATTTCATTAAAATCGCCACTTTATTATTCCCTATTTTTTATCAACTACATCTACATGTCTGACTTGTTAGAATGTCTGACTTATTAGAATTTTAAGTTACACCATACAAAATATTAATTTTCCCTTAAAAAGTTAAAGCCGCTACCTACAAAAGTAATGATAAAGACTATGATTTTTTCAAAAATACATATACAAACTAAATAGATAATTAAATCAAATAATAGGGACTAAAAAAATATTTACTACGAAAATTTTTTTGAAGGGGACAATTTTATGCTTTTTCTTGTTTATCATGGCATCACTGTATTTGTTAATTTTGTTATTTTTTTTTTCATAGATGTGATAAAAGTTTATTTGTAAGTTACTTGGAATATTTGTTCCAACAATAAATCAACTTCCTTGTCAAGTAAAAAATAACGACGGTGAAGCAAAGATAATTTTGAGAATAAGTTAGATTCATATGTTCCTATATAATAAGCTAACCAGAAAGTCAACTTCAGATTAAAGGGAATTATTCTATAAATTTTAAAGAAAATAATCTACCCTTATATGCCCACTAAAGAAAATTAAACCCAAAATAATCATCAAATGAAAATTTGAAATTAGGGCGTTGGCGTTTTTGTTGGGACTTAGGAGTCTTGGGTTTCTGTTAGGACTTGGGTGGAGTTATTTGTTTCTCGAAAAAGGGCATGTGAATCACTGGGTTTGGGGGTAAAGTCATTGCTGAATGCTGATACTGTGTCTTCAACTAAAGAACAAAAGAATGAGGATAAGGAGAATCAACAAGTGGCCGATTGCCATTGGATCCCAAAATCGAAAAGCACAAGAAAGGAGAAAAGAATTAAATATTTCTATATATATATATATATGCATATATTATTCTGCATATCGGTTTTGAATGAAGATCACATATATATTAGTTAATTTTTTTTTTATTGCAAAGAGTCATGGCAGCAAGGCCTAGGGTGGTCCATCCAATTAATTTGATATATATCCTAAACTTAGACATCTTATTTGTCTACACACAATATGTTATTATATCAAACAGATAGCATCAATCCATGCCTCAACTATTAGAATAGCGACACATTACTTGATATAGATACATAATATATAATCTATGATTATGTTATGACATGCAATTCAAAGAACTTGTATGAGGACCAAATAAAAAACGCCAAGGTGGATTATTTATTCATTTCATATTCTTTTTCATTAATTTTTATCTCTATTTAGATAGATGGGATATTATCACTAAAATTCTTGAAATATCCTTTGTGACATAAGTAATTTTTTAATGAAGTTAACAGTTTGATAATAAAATAATAAAAATTGAAACGTTACGACGAAAAAGGTAATTGTTAACAAATTTTAATGGTAAAATGATATATAGGAAAATTTAAGTGATATTTATTATTTTAAGGAAATGTCAGTACTAGATATGCACAAATGGGTACGTCGCAACCCAGCTCGTTTAGACTTGAATTTACAACTTCAACAGCTCTTTACCAATTGCATTTCTAATACTTTTTTTATTTATCACATTAAGTAAAACAAGGCATTATCCTACTAGTAAATTTAAAGTATATATCAATGAGAATAAATTTGATTCTGTGAAAAAAATAATAATATTACGTCACAATAAAATAAATTAAGGTAGATTTAATTGATTAATTCTTTTAAATACTTCTTTGTTTGAAATTTTTAAAAATAATAAGAATTTTTTGTAATTATTTTCTAAAAGTGAGGTGGATTTACAGAATTTGTGGGTGGAAGTGTCATCACCCTTCTAAAAATGGGGTGGGTTTATAAAATTTATAAGGTAGAAATATCATCCCCTTAAAAAATGAATATATTTTAAAAATAGCATTTTAAAATAATTATTTAACCGTTATGATTTGAGTCAATTACTTAGTTGACCTTTATATTTATAATAATCACTTAAAATGGTATTTTTATATACTTAATTTCATTAAAATCGCCACTTTATTATTCCCTATTTTTTATCAACTACATCTACATGTCTGACTTGTTAGAATGTCTGACTTATTAGAATTTTAAGTTACACCATACAAAATATTAATTTTCCCTTAAAAAGTTAAAGCCGCTACCTACAAAAGTAATGATAAAGACTATGATTTTTTCAAAAATACATATACAAACTAAATAGATAATTAAATCAAATAATAGGGACTAAAAAAATATTTACTACGAAAATTTTTTTGAAGGGGACAATTTTATGCTTTTTCTTGTTTATCATGGCATCACTGTATTTGTTAATTTTGTTATTTTTTTTTTCATAGATGTGATAAAAGTTTATTTGTAAGTTACTTGGAATATTTGTTCCAACAATAAATCAACTTCCTTGTCAAGTAAAAAATAACGACGGTGAAGCAAAGATAATTTTGAGAATAAGTTAGATTCATATGTTCCTATATAATAAGCTAACCAGAAAGTCAACTTCAGATTAAAGGGAATTATTCTATAAATTTTAAAGAAAATAATCTACCCTTATATGCCCACTAAAGAAAATTAAACCCAAAATAATCATCAAATGAAAATTTGAAATTAGGGCGTTGGCGTTTTTGTTGGGACTTAGGAGTCTTGGGTTTCTGTTAGGACTTGGGTGGAGTTATTTGTTTCTCGAAAAAGGGCATGTGAATCACTGGGTTTGGGGGTAAAGTCATTGCTGAATGCTGATACTGTGTCTTCAACTAAAGAACAAAAGAATGAGGATAAGGAGAATCAACAAGTGGCCGATTGCCATTGGATCCCAAAATCGAAAAGCACAAGAAAGGAGAAAAGAATTAAATATTTCTATATATATATATATATGCATATATTATTCTGCATATCGGTTTTGAATGAAGATCACATATATATTAGTTAATTTTTTTTTTATTGCAAAGAGTCATGGCAGCAAGGCCTAGGGTGGTCCATCCAATTAATTTGATATATATCCTAAACTTAGACATCTTATTTGTCTACACACAATATGTTATTATATCAAACAGATAGCATCAATCCATGCCTCAACTATTAGAATAGCGACACATTACTTGATATAGATACATAATATATAATCTATGATTATGTTATGACATGCAATTCAAAGAACTTGTATGAGGACCAAATAAAAAACGCCAAGGTGGATTATTTATTCATTTCATATTCTTTTTCATTAATTTTTATCTCTATTTAGATAGATGGGATATTATCACTAAAATTCTTGAAATATCCTTTGTGACATAAGTAATTTTTTAATGAAGTTAACAGTTTGATAATAAAATAATAAAAATTGAAACGTTACGACGAAAAAGGTAATTGTTAACAAATTTTAATGGTAAAATGATATATAGGAAAATTTAAGTGATATTTATTATTTTAAGGAAATGTCAGTACTAGATATGCACAAATGGGTACGTCGCAACCCAGCTCGTTTAGACTTGAATTTACAACTTCAACAGCTCTTTACCAATTGCATTTCTAATACTTTTTTTATTTATCACATTAAGTAAAACAAGGCATTATCCTACTAGTAAATTTAAAGTATATATCAATGAGAATAAATTTGATTCTGTGAAAAAAATAATAATGATAATGCAAATTAAGAATGTGAGTAAATAGTCTCTTGGTCGAAGAATATGTGCAAAGTGGATAGGAAAGAATAAATTCAATGTCTCGAGAAACAGTGAATTCATCTCAAGCCAAGTGCAAGGTCTCAAGTGAATGCTGCCAAAAACCATTTCCTTTTTGTTAACTTGCAGACGCAGCTTGATGTTTTAGCCAATGGTGCTGCACTGTTGCCTGTATTGCCCGTTTCTTTCTTTCGAATTGTGGTTGAGCAAGTGGGCATGTCCTTTTCATAGTGAAAACTACCTTTCAATTTTTTTCTTAAAACTTTTTTTCTTTAAAAGTTTTTTCTTACTCAGGGCATCCACCTTTTAAATTTTGATCATCCGTAACATTTCCATTGGGATTAGGAAAGAGCATGGGCACTGGGCAGATATTAACAAATACATAAGGCCTTTTCTTTTCCGGCTGTAGTAGGTATGGTGCTCGATGTTTGGCATTATTCTAAAAACGAAGGTGTAGAGTTTTGGATCTTGATGTCCGATATATATATATATAAGTAACTGATACATACATATAAATATGTCTGCTTCTAGCCAACTAATTTGATTTTCATTTCGGGGAAGATTCTGTAGTTGATTGCTGGACTGTGAATGTGAAAATAAGCAGCAGCAGCAGCAGCAACAACAATTTAATTCTTTTACCTCTCCTTGAGATTGTTTATTAATCAATCATGTCATGACACAAATAACAACCCTAAAGTTATTGTTTTTCCGTAGGAATCTTGAATTTGTTGATTTACTTTTGTTTAATCCGTCTAAGAGTCTAGGCTTAACGTTTTGTTTAATTTTTTAGGCTTCTAGCGACAATGAAAGGGCAAATTAAAAAAAAAAAGATTGATTTATTCTTGAATTTACTACAACCAACATTTAATTCATTTGATGAATGAAAAAAAAAAGAAGTCATGGATCAATTTTTAACCCATTATAGAAATCGGGCCACAATGTGCTTCAACAATCAAAGATTTCTTCTTGCCTGGACATGGGTCACCATCAAAAAATTGGTCAGATGCTGGGATTAAACAACTCCTTTTTCCTAGACAAGCCTGAAAAATATTATAAATTTGATCAGCCTTGATGAAGAAAAAAATAATCAAAGATTTTATAAAACAAATTACTTTAGTCCTTCGGCTTGAGGCAGTTACTTAATTACTCCGTGTTATTTCAAAAATGATCCAAAATGTCTTTGTATACTTATTTTTGTTAAAATTTACATATCAAATTTGTTTGAATTTTAAGTCATATCAGAATAAATATATTTTATCTTAAAAAAAATATATTTTATCCTAAAAAAACTGAGTGCTACAAAAATAACTACAAGGTGTTTTAGATAATTTTTTAATATACAAAGATTAAATGGATAATTCACACATTTTATGGACTAAATGAACATTCATATATGTTAAAACTATATAAAAAAAAAGTGTAAAAAATATGATGACAGGAATTGAGCAACAATCAACAAAAGCTGACCTTTTCCGCAGCAAATTTTGAATTTGGTGAGTCACAATACCCAATAGCATGCCCATCACGTCCGCAGCCACCAAAAGGGGTTCCATAGCTTGCAAACAAAATTTTAGTAATGTACCCATTTGGAGCACACTGTAGATGAACTACTTTTGCTTCTCTACTTCCATTATAATGTCTGTAATGAGAAGCTCTTGCTTTCCCACAAACTGAATCAATTACAACACTTTCTAAGGTGATGGATAGAGGGTCTCCACCCTCTTCTTCTAGTAAAACTAAAAGGTTGCCTGTGGGCTTGAGGAAGGATCTTGGTATATTGTATCTAAATATGAAATAAATAACAATTAAAAACATAGTTAGAAAAAGTAAAAAAAATTTACTCAATATTTTAGAAACAACTCTATAGCCTTACATTGTTGAACATTTAAAATAAAGGAAAAAAAGTTAAAAGTACATTTGTTACATTATTTTTCTTTTTTTCTGAAAGGTAGAAGGTGGAGAAAGTTGAAATTAAACTTTTTTAACTTCTCTGGATTCAAATATTTATAAGTGACTAGCTAAGACGGAATAGATTGAAAGCCACTAGGCCAAACCCAGAAAACTTACTCATAAACTGAGTTAAAATTTATACTGTTAATTTAAAATAAATGAGCATAGATATAGCATAAAATAAATATTTGGACTTGGCGAAAATTAAAGGTACTTACGAAATTTGCGAAGGTTCACCTCGAGGAGTTCTCAAAGAGGGCCAATATCGACCAATACTTTGGCCGTTAACCCAAGCTTCACCTTTTCTCATTCCATTAAGATTCAATGCAACATGCTCATCTTCGCCAGTTGCATCGAATGCAGTCTATCAAATTATCAACAAAAATAAAATTATTAATTAAGATTTAATGTCAATTAATTAGTTACATATGTAATATAATATTATGACATTCTGTGTTAAAAATAACGAGTTGTATGTTAAAAGTTACTACATTATCAAAGAAAAAAAGAATTATCTGAACTTGCTTCTTACCTTGTACCATGTAAGCGGGGGACTAATATCTAAAGATGAAAGCTTACTCCACTGAATTATTTTGGATCCTTCATCAGTGTAAATTTGCAAATTTTCTCCTAGCAATCCTATCTGTAAGTAAATACTAAGTGTCAAGAGTATTATCTCACATAAGTGAAGAATGAATCTTAAGTCGAGTACATCAATTTGATGCAACTCTCAATTATTGAGCTAATTTTTTAGTATGAGTCAGGCCCATAAACTTCTATAATAAGAAGTTATAACAAAATGTAAAGTAAAAACGTTTGAGTATAAGTAGTCCCATAATTTATTTTTAGTTACCTATTTTACATTCAAATCGGCAAATTTTTTACATTCAAACTTCAGTATTGATTGATAAATGTTCAACACTTAAAATCCTTCCTACTTTTTTATAAGCATGTTACAGTAGACTGATAGTTAGATTATAGTAATAAAAGAACCCGAAAAGAGTTTTAAAAAAATATCGACAAAAGTGATAAAAGTGAGAAACAATAGCCACTTAAATGTCTTTCGCTCAAACCAAACTAAAAATATATATAAGATTACCTTCTGTCCCCATTTATAGTTAGTGAAGTTCATGCTTCCTTCTTTATTCTGAATCGACACGGCAACCGGTCCATATCTCTTTCTTTCTAAATAAGCCCCTGAATCCTTAATACACCCATAGAAGAATTAAGTTGATTAATTGTTTGACACAATATGAATGAATTAGGCAAAATTCTCGAATGAACAAGACTCGCCTTTCAAAAGAGAAAATCACTTGACGTCAGCATGACTATAATAATCTAGGTTTTGTTTGGTATAATTATTGGACAGCTTTGCCTTAAAGGCAACAACTATGAAATTTTTGGTGAATATTTACAATTATGGCTTAGAAGTTTAGGTGATTTTATCCAACACTTGTTGATTAATATTTATAACACCTCAACTATATTTGTCAAATACCTAACACAATTAAATTTTTATTCACAGTAATCGTGGCTTTTATTTACCTAACAGAGTCTCAGTGAAAGTTATTTGAAGAATTGAGAAACTTGGAGATAGAATAGTACCGGTAATCCAACCATCACACTTAGCAAAGAAACATTGTTGATCCCGTTGCTTAATGAAAAGTCAGTTTGGAGCGTAAAGCTTGTATTCTTATAACTTCCATGTGCAGATCCTAAATAATATTGACAACAAATTGAAAATGAATGGATAAGGTAATTATTAACAAATATTAAGATTTTGAAAAGTATTATATAGAAGATGAAATTTGTATGCCATAAATTTGTATCACCCTTATTTGACCCAAAATATAAAGATACATGGTATAAGAACTTTTAGGTGTATATGACTGCACGTGTAAAAATTAACACGTTTTCAAGTATTAATTATATCAAACACATTTTCAAATATTAAAAGTACTAAAAAAATGCACATTAAAAAATTGTCAACCTGTTAACTAATTTTACTTTTCTAAAATAATTTTCGAATCGCAAATCAAAAGGACTCTTTGAACTTACCAACGGGTACTCCGTTGACAAATGCATGCAAAACATGCCCAAGAGAATGCACACTGAGTTGAGCTCGAGTATCAGAAGGTTCAGGCTGAAAGCTACACAATGCAATATTTGGAATCAACCAACGAATCAATGAGTTGTTTCAAATTAATATTGTTTAAGTAAAATTTTGCACCAAGGCATGTCAAAATAATTGAATTTTTATACCTGAAACTGTACCATAGGTAATCAGATGTATCCTTTGTTGTATCTGTGTGCTCTAATAAAGTATCGGATTTCAACGAAGTGTCTTCAAAATTAGGAATCGGCTCTTTGAATTCCTCCCACTGATCTGATGCATTGAAGTACATGATTGGTATCCTTGTTCTAGTATTCGTTTGAGTTTTTACCTGTTAAAGAAAACAAAAACCCCCCAAAAAAAATGGAAATTAATTATTGTAGCCAATGAATTAAAAGCATGTAAACAAATAAGTGCTGCTGATCTTAGCTTGTGCTACCTTTTACAAAGTTATAATTAGCAAAATTGGATATGAAAATATATATTGTTAAATCATAACCGTACACGATTAGAAATGCATACATGTGGTACAAAATTTTTAAAAAGATCAACACAGCTTAGATCACCACCCGTCAAAATTTAAAGAGGTAATGTATGATTAAGTAGTCTTGCCTCTGCAGTATTGAAGATTACATTCCTACAGTCAGGTAAAATGCTAATCGAATTAGCAAGCAATTTATAAGAAGAATTTTGGAAGACAACATCAACATTTTGCTTATCCTTGTTCACCAGAAAGGCTGATGCACATTCTTCAGATGAATTTTCAGCAAAGAGATAGGCCTGCATTACATTAATTTCATGATATCAGATTTTTTCTTTTTTCTTTTTTTAAGTTCTCACTCAAACTGGGAGTTAATTATGCTATTTCTAATATATACTTCTTGTTTTGGACCCAGCTGAAGAGGAGTCATTGCCTTTCCCAAGAGTAAAGTATTTGAACACAGCTTAATTGCAGCATGCAACTCCTTCAAATGGCCCCATTTTGGTTGATTGATCATACCTTAATGTTACCAAGTGATTTGTCAAAATTAATTTAGAAAAGAGGAAATAATATAAACGAAAAGGAAAATATGTGTAGAAAAAAGTACGCATACCGTACTCATCAAGAGGGGCGTCATCATAGTAACTTGCTGTTACAAAAGCTGAGGCTTCCCTTCCGAAATTGGTTCCCCCGTGATACTGTGTAAGAGCATTAAAAGCCAAGTTTAAAAACACTTCACACACACACACACACACAATCCTCCGAACGTAACTACAGAATTAACATATACACTGTCAATAAGGTACATGCTTCTTTTTTTTTTTTTTGTAATTTAAGATAATCATCACATCAGTTAGTCCTTGTACTTAAAAATGATCTAAAACACCTATGTTATTATTTTTGTATATATGGGATACGATTTTTCAACAGTTAAATAGTATTTGTTTTGTATAACTTACAAATTCCAACAAATATGACATCAACTGATGAAGAGATAGATGATAATTAAATATAGTTCTAATATATATACGTAGACACACACACATATTATAAATACACACATGATACATGTATGATTGAAATTGTTTAAGTGAGATCAACTGGGAGAACATACATATACAACATCAATCCACTATATATAAATATGAGGTACCGGAAGGATTATAGTTCTTTTACCATATAATAATTTACAAAGCATCCATTCCTCGCAACCCATAATGCAACATGAAATGCTATGTCGTCAGCAGTTCTTCCTATTGGATCTTCACCGTATGCTTGATACCTTCAAAGCAACCAAAAGGATTTGTGCGAAGCAAGATAGAAAACCAAATACATAACAACAGAATAAAGTAAACAATCGAAACAAAAATTTATTCCATGATATATTATAATGCTATAAATACCGAGAAGTCCAATTTTCTGTCCATATAGATGGCTTATTGGGAGAATTTGGCCCCTTAAATGTCTCCCCACATTTCCTCCCATTGCATGCATTTATCTGCAAATTGAATAAAAATATTAGATCTCATTTGAAGATGGACAAAAGCTCGTGCTAGAAAAAATAAAAATTAGAGAAAATGACATTGAAACCCAGGAAAGGTTTACCAAAGGTGCATCCAAGTTGCTCATTTATTTGAACGGAGATAAGAACATTATTGTATATTGACCATGGTTTAATAATCCTTGGGAAACGGATAGTAATGAATTTTTCACCATCCAAATAAATGAAACAACAAGAAGAAAAAGGGTATAAATGTACATTTATGAAATGTTGGGTGACTAGCTGACCATTGCGGGAAAGCTTGGGGCATCGGTATCCTTTTACCTAAGGTTATGAATACATTCACTAAGGCCTCTAATGTTTACATTACCGTCACTTAACAAAGGATATCAGAGAAATAGGCACTTAGATCCCTCTTGAGTCTTGATTAAAACAGGAGGGACCTAAGTGCTTATTTCTGCAAAGAAATAGAGCTAATGAAAATATTTTCAGAAGATCATTTTGATTTAAACCTAATAAGATGGAGACTAACCACAGGATCAGGTGCATCATCTTGCTTGCACATCACCCACGGCACGCCGGTTTGAAGTCCGACCGCCATCTCTGCCGCCCATTTGATATATGGTGGCCCTCGTTCACCGAAAGCATTTTCTACCATTTGATACTCATTCTCAATCTATAAATATATACATGAAATTTAATTTCAAGTCACTCTTCAGTACAGACCCTCAAGTTTAAAAATGTAAATTTGAGAATAGACAACTTTGTCTAACTACAAGATGATGTTGTCTCTCTGAAATTTATATTTTAAAATGAGTGAATATCTGGAACTGCGAATTTTTATTTTTAATTCAATGAAAATATATACAATAGTTCAGTTATGAGAAGAAATTTATTTACCTGGGATAAAATGATGGGGCCTCCTTGTGAGGCATACAGACCTTCTGATTTCATCATGTTTACAATTTTTGTCGTAAAATTTTGCATGAAAGCCTTCCGTATCGATCAATAAAATGTGAAATAATGTCACATTCAAACTCATTTTCTGAATAGGCATTAATCATGAAATAATGAAAATATCACGAAATTAAATATTGCCATCACCTTGAAGGGTTCGTTGTCACATCTAAAAGTAATGCCTGGAACGTCATGCAGCCAAAATGGCAGGCCTCTGCAACCATTTAAGAAGCCCTAATTTGAATTTTATATGTTCTAGAAAAAGAATAAGTAAATAATTCAAATAAAGTTGCAGAAGTGAAATTTACCCATAAGACCATTCGCTCTGAATGAAAGGTCCAATCCTAATGCTGGCATATAATCCTTGTGCTTGGATTTCTTTAATGAACCTTACTAGATCTCTTCTTCCACTAAAATCATACTAAAAAAATGTAATAATAATAATAATAAAATAAATTAGAATAAAATCATTGAAGGTTAGCCAGCCTCTTTTTGAAAATGATGAAATTAAGTTAATTACCTTGCCTGGTTGTGGCTCATGAAGATTCCAGAACACATAGGTTTGTATCACATCCAATCCTCCTTCTTTGGCCTTGCTTATCAAGGATGGCCACATCTGATATAATTTCAGTACAATTTTCTTTTAATGTCAATGGATAGTCAATTTTAAATTTTGTTTTACTCTTACGTACTAAAACTTGTTAAATTCTAAAATAAATGCGTTTCACTACTTGAACTCCCCTATTATCTGAATTTCTCTGAAGTAAAATTTATATCAATGATTAGTGACTATTAGATAAAAAAATAAACTTATTAATATTTATTAATATTAATATAAACTTATATACTCCATGATGCATAATAATTTAAACTTATGTACTCCACTTACGTAATTTTTAAATCATATAGTTCAAAAGGGCACTTCTGTATTAATCAATAATTAATACAAAAAGTCAAACGATACATTAATAAGAAATTTTTTTTTTTAATTTTTTTTTCCTTTTTACCAATGAAACATTGGAGTAAGCCTCAAGCAAAATACAAATATTGCTTCAACAATCTCATAGATGTTATGCATATGTTACTGGCATGTAGGAGAGAAGATCCAGAGAAACGCACTGGCCTTTCCGATTTTTTCGAGGAGCCCATATATATCTAGTTATTTAGCAAAGATAATTTATTAATTAAACAGTATATTAACCAACTCATAGTGGCATCTACGTGTTTTTTTTCAATGAAATTATTATTTGATAAGTTATGGCAAAATAAAGATCATAAAATGTTCGAGAAATTAACACGTAGCACATAGTTTTAAATTGCTCATACAAATATAACTAATATAATTCACAAGATGGTATCGAGGCTGGCATTCATGAAAATTGTCGTTATTCCAAATTTTATTATAAAATGACATTTTATTAAAGCACCCATCGATACAAAAATAAATAATATAAATCAAAATCATAAATGAAATATGTCTAAAGAAAATTCTAAGCAGAAACTTTAGAATATCTCCACGGATCAATATCATGCATGACATATTTGTATAACGAAAGAAATGAAGAGGATTAACAAAAGTATATATAATACCTCTCGAGCGCTCCGCGGATAGTGAATTGAACCAGAGAAAAGAACTTTTCTTTCACCATTAATGATCAAAGATCTGCCGTCGTACGTCACTTCTCCGCTGCGAACGCCACCACTCATTAACGCCAGCAGCGGCGGCAAAACCCAACCCAATATCAGTAGCCTCACCATCTTCTATATTTGCAGCTTCTCAAATTTGCAAGCGAATGGCTCACTCTAGCTAGCTAGATAGCTGGCTATATACTCTCTATATATGAAAAAAATATATAATAAAAAAATCAAAGTATTTTCATACACACACCTAGTCCCTCTTTAGCAGGGGTGTCCTCTTTTTTTTTTTTCTTTTCATTGAAAGTTGTTAAGGCATGTGGTTTAATATAGTTAATTTTTAATATTATTAAGCTGTATCATTTTATAATGTATTGAAAAAAATTCTACTAAATTACGGGATTTAACATATATATATGTTCAAATCAAGGATCTGATTAATTAGATCACCATTCTCTCTATATATATAAATGGAAATCGTAATATAAGGGAGATTGAGATATTAATTTATAAAAATTTACGTAGAAAAGAAGGGAGAGCTAAGCCATTAATGGGATCTTGAGTTTATAGATTCCAAGTGTCAATTTTACGATATAAATTAGATTGATATATATTAAACAGGGTGTTAATTAAATAAATAAAAACATTGACAGCCAGTTGTACAATTACAGGACGTTAACGAGAAAGAGTGAGAGACGGCAAAGAATAGGGTATTGTGTTTCACGTCAACTGATTTTTAATTTTTAATTTTTTTTCCCTACGTTGTGTGAGAACTGAGAAATAATGTTTGTTTATTTTCATGCCAAGTTTATGAGGCATGGATGGTAGATCATGCATCAACTTCTGAAATAAAACTTAGACAAAGAATTTAAACTTCAATCTCTGTTTATTCCGTACATAGAACATAATAAGTTTATATGCAACCTGAAGTACTAAACTTAAAACGCAAAATTTGGAACACAAGAGAACGAAATTTTTTAATTTCTTGTTTACAGTAGACATACTCAGCACGATAGCTGATAATGAATATGATTGGAGTACTTGTAATATCATGGCTGGCATTTTGTTTTCAAAGCAAATAAATAACTTAATACTATTCTGGTAGGGGTGGCAAATAGGAATGACATTTTATGGGGATATTCCCTATTTGGAGAGGGGATAAACATAATTTAATATTTAATTTTTTATGTAGGGATGATATGAGCAAAATTTAATATCCAAATTTTTTATTTAAGGAAGGGATGAGAATAAGGTAAATCCCCATCCCCTCTTTATTCCCCTGCTTTTAATTTTAATTATATATATATATATTTTAAACATAATTCTTAGTACATATATTTAAGAATTGTATTTATATGTATGTAAATAAAAGTCCTAATATTTATAGAAATAATATAGATAAGAGATCATATAAGAACTTGAATGAAATTTGTCATTTCCTCAATTATATAGACAAATCACATATTGATGATATTAACTTAGTTTGACAAAAGTATTTTAATTGACATAATTGTTTTTTGATATTTTTGTATTGGTATTATAATTTTATATTGATATGATTATATAAAATACAGAAATTAAAATTGTCAATTATTCAAAAAGTAAGTACCCTTGAGGATCTCTTTTTATTAATTGGGGATCCTCATCCCCTCTTCTCAAGTAATTATAACGAAAAGAAAATGGTTATGACGACTTAAGCAGAAAGTACAGAGATGTCAATCTCCTCCCCTCCTCTCTCGTTGCCACTTCTAATGGTAAAATGAGGTTAGATCCAAGGACCATTAGGTACTAGTAAAAATTTAGTTCAACACTGAATTTTTATCTATTTTTTCAATTCCTAGATGAAATAATAGATTTTTTAAGAAAATTTGTATTGTCAGGATTATTGTTTTATTATTATTGTTGTTGTTATAGTTGTTGTCGATGACTTGAAATTTCTTGTTAGTATTACAGGGGCAGAAGTGGGACCGAGTTTGAGCATGTTTTGATATGGGTCAAATAAGAAGATCGAGCCCAACTTAAATCTTGGATTGAATGAGTTCTAAACTTGTGCTAAAGTTTTGGGGCTTGGTTTATGACTGAAGATCACAGTGTGATAAACACCCCCCACATGTTTGTTGTGGTTCCCCCATAGCTGTGAAGTTTCTTACCCGTTTCTCCATTTTCAATGCAATTTACTTTCACCAGTAGCAGCATTGGATATTAGGGTTTTTTTTTAATCAATCATTCATCATCGCGACACCATATCGCATTTATCCTCACCATAAATAATGCTAATATTTATTCATAATAATTTTTCAGAATTGTGATAGAATCAATGTTAAAAGTTAAAACTACAAATATGAAATTACAGTTAACTGAAAGACTAATAGACAAAACGCGTTAAAGTCATATGAAATTATCGTTATTTGAAAAAAAAAAAAACACGATAACACCATATGATTTTTTTCCTTCGAATTTTCTTCGCGAATAAACACAGCAGTTATATATTACAGCTACATCTTCCTCTAAACTCAAAAATTGACAATTGCTATTAAATTCATCAATAGGGACATCATGGTGGTCCACACTCTTAACACTTAACATCTTAATTTTATCAACTATTACAAACTCCAAATTTGCAACATTTTCTTTACAATAAGATAACTAAAAAAAATGACAAAATTAGGAAAGAGACTTCTTTTAGGTATTTGCTCCTGCATGTAAAAGCTATTATATTTACTCCAGCATATAAACCTTATTTTCAAAAAAAATTTATCACTATAAAATAATTTTTTAATATTTTATTTTTATTTTTTAGTTGAGGCATATGCAGGGCAAGGATTTAATGGAAATGTGCATTTTATTTACTACCAGAAGTGTCCGAAATATTTCTCATTCAGTAAAAAAAATTTATGTAACAAAATTTAAAAAAAAAAGCTTTAGTTTACAGTTTATTTAATTAAATTTCTATTCTGTTATATTACTTTTTAACCATGATCTTACTTTCCAATTATGATCAAATTGTTTTCTATTTTTTCAAGGTGGACTCAGGGAATATATATATATATATATATATATAATTGCTATTTCTCATCTCATCTAACATTTCCTACATTCACTAAAGCCGAATAAATGTTGGCATGAAGGCTGATAGATTAGGTAATAATTATAGGACAAAACTAGCTTACCCCCATTGTACCTAACACTCAGTTTTGGTATTTTTATTGCGGTCTTTATCATTTTCTGTAAATAACAATAATTACAAATTTTAAAATTTTTACGTAATAAGCCCGGATCAAAATATAATAATTTTAAAACTAAGAATTTTGTTCTTTTCTCTCTCTGCCTTCTTTTCAATCATTCTGCCGTACTTCTAAACCTAGTTCGTTCATTGTCAAGCATATAATTCATCAAAACATAGGGTGTCTTCATAAATTAGATTAATTTATTGAACACAAAAATTAGAAGAATAATACTTGCATACTCTTAAAAGAAATTTATTATTTTTATGTTCTTTCCTTTATCACTGGAATAAGAAATGATTGTATCTTACTTTCAATAAGAGGATCTAAACAATTAGTGTACTTTTACCAACATGTAAAAAATGATTGTCTCTTACTTTCAATAAGAGGATCTAAACAATTAGTGTATTTTTACCAACATGTAAAAAAACTACCATTACTCTAACCTAGATAATCCTATTGTTTCAACTGGATTTTCGCCAGGGTTAGATTTAAACTATTTAGTGGTTGTTCACGTTGAATTGAGTTCAAATCTAATTTAAACAAATAAATTCATGTTTATGGGAGATTGGGTTAGCAAAGGTTGGAGTTTAGGTGAGTTTTTCTGACATTTGGGATAAGTGATATAGCTTATCGATGTTCTAAGAGGTGAAATAAGGTGATTTGCTAGGTGAGTTGAGGTGAATAGGGGTGGGCGTTCGGATCGGGTTAACCTGAACCAAATCAAACCTGAAATTTATTTTGGGTTCGATTTGTTTGGGTTAACATGTGCAACCCGAATGGATTCAAACTATTAACCCGAACTCGAATCGAATTTTAACCCGAATGGGTTGAATTTTTTTTTTTTAAGTTTTGGCTTTTAAAAATTTAAAAATATATATGTATTAAACAACAAAAAAAATCTCTTTGACTACATGTTTTATGTTTTATTAATTTTAAAAAGACTTGTTGAAATATTGTTAAGGATGATTTTAGTTGATGTTTGTTGTTAAAGATGTTCGGATTTGAGATTTTTGGATTTTAAGTGGTTTTTGGTAGAATTTGTGAATTAATTTGTTCCAAACTGAATTAACTCGAATTTTTAGATTGAATTGCTCTAACCCAAACTAACTCGAATTAACTCAAACCGAAACTTTAACTCGAATTACCAATCCAATCTGATTCGAATTACGAACTCCAATTAAACCAAACCGAATTTAATTCGGTTCGGGTTGGCGTTTTCAACCTGATTGGGTTCAATTCTTCAACCCGTTCGGGTTGAAACCCAAACCGAAATCCGAACAACCTGAACCGAAACCCGATATGCCCACCCCTAGAGGTGAATAGATTTTAGAATATTATGGAGAGCTCAATAGAGCTCGTAAGAGTTAATTTAGAGAGTTGATATGGGGTGCTCAAGAGAGTTCAAAGGTATCTTAGGTGTAGTTGGGAGATAACTCTAGAGAGCTTTTCTGGGAAGCTCAATAGAGCTCTCAATCCTCATGGTATACCTCGGGTGAGCTCATGCATGAAGTACGATTTAGGCATAAGAACGTCATAGTAAGTAGAAAATAATATAGATAATAAAGAACACACAAGATTTTACGTAGTTTGACCATTTGTCCTATATCCACAAAGTACTCATTTCTAATTCACTATATAAATGAAGTATTATATGATTTACTTTACAATATCAACAAAACCTTATTAGAAATTATTTGTGGTGAATAATAACATAAGAGAGAAAGTGGATTTTATGGAGATTAGAGAGTTTTTTAAGGGAAAAATAAGGGAAATAACTTCTTGGGAGATGTGATGATCAATATCCTCTATAAAATTATAAAAATGAAGTAAAAAACTAAAAATTGAGGAAGAAAATGAAATCTCTTAAGAAATCAAATATGAAAAAAAAAAGCCCCTAAAACTAAAAGTTAGATAGAGACCCTTTTTAGGAAATAATTTTATCCACTTTTTTTACCTCCACAGCTAGGGTTGTGGCAAGCTCTTAGTATTGTGGCCCTTTTGCTTTTTAGGAAATAATACAGGACAGTTGACATGATTACCCATAATTGCTCAGCTAAGGAATCTTCACTCCTATTGGCTCTTGTTCATAGCCAAAAAGAAAATATTTTAAAATTTGGATTCTCATAATACTCCAATAAGGATATTTATTGAAACTAACCTTTTTCCCCAGTGAACTTATTTTCTCATCTCTGAGAGTTCAGTCAAATGAATTGACTTTATTTGCTGAATTTCCTTAGCCATGTGTCATGATATCATTAATCCATGTCAGCATCCAAATTTCCCCCGAAAAAAACCTTTCAAAAACTAATATTGGGAATTTTTGTAGTCTACTTTCTGTATTTTAAACATGATCACAAAATTCAATGGCAAGATCCTTGCAAAATCCAATCACCAAAATTTGCATTTCAATTATAATTTATGGCTTATTCGAGTTATGCAATTGAGAGAGGGGGAAGCTCTCTGCATCAACTTTTAGATTCATGATCAGAATTCCAAAAAGATTTTCTAGCTAACAGCGTTAACATAAAAAATTTTATTCGTAAAAGGTATAGTATAGTATAATTTGGTTATTTGGACCCTCAAAATTCCTCCCAATTCCCATTTGCTCAATATACCCAACAATAAAATATTGAAATCTTAATTTTACTGTCAAAAATACCAAAAAATAACTTAATTATAAAATTTTATTAGATTTTAATTTTCTCTGCACCCACCAACTATTAGTCATTTTCTTTTGAGGAAGTGGTTAGATCCATAAATTTCTCACTTCTTTGTCCTCCGTCTTCTTATTCTCATTAAATAATTTTTCAAAAAGAAGAAAAAAAATTAAGATCATAATGTTCAAGGAAGTTCAACATTTGTTTCAAATTTCATCTCTCTAGAAGGAGAAAAAATACCATAAAAATAATTTGACTCGCAGATTCATCAATTATCATCAAAATATTTTCATTTCTCATGTGAAGATTACACAAATTAGTCATATAAATGTAGAAACAAAGACAACATAAATGATAAAAGCTAAATTTATTCAAATAAACTATTGTATATTCTACTGAAATTATTAGCCGGCACCATACTACCTAAAATATATTATGATGATTTAGAAAAGAAAAATCTTAAATAAAAAGTATGCAAGAGATGAGAGTTATAAAGTTATTTGATGTTAAGCAGGTGTATAGAAATAAAAGTGAAGTTTGATCCATTCATTAAATTAATTATTTATCCTTATAAATATTATTATCTTTAATGCTAAAACACTTAATTGGTATTTTATCTATGAAACACTATATATACTAAAAGTTGGACACATTAAATAAATTTTTGGGTTCAAATAACTTTTTATATTCTAAAATTTTAAATTTTTATACTGGGCATTTTAAGTAAATTGATGTGGGGAGTATTTTAACATATTCAAATAACCCATTCATATTTTTAATAGTTAAATATATTTATTTACTTAATTACCCCTGACCTATATGAAGATAAAATATTTTATTAGACTTGTGTGTCAAAATTTTGAAACCTAACCTTTTATGATGTTTTTAGGAAACAAGAGACGCTGGATAATTAAATAATTACATCCTCACTGTTGGACTAGCTTTTTGCAATTTATGGTTGGATGTTGGATCGATCACAAAAAGACAAATAATGGCAAAATTGCTGGACTCTTAAATATATTTGTCCTTTCTTAAGAAAGTTCACAATCATTTGACTTATTTATGATTATTTCATTCTTTTTCAACATTTTCAAAACATAAAATTAAATTATATTTCCTAAAAGAAAAAAACAAATAATTGAGGGCAAAATTTGAGTAAGAAATGCCTAAGATATGACACGTGTGAAGATATTTTATATGACATTTGAGCTCCTATAAAAAATAAAGAAGGAACTGAAAAGGTGAGGGCATTACGGAAAGATCCTACAAAATCAGCTTCAGCTTCCCAAATCTCTTGAGAATTATAGAAAATGTCTCCTACAGTACACCAAAACCACCGGATGTCAGCATGGGATCACAGAGGCAGTGACAACTTCACCAATAAGGCCAAGGTACATCTTCTCAACATGGTTCATAACCTCTAAATTATCTCATTGCAGATCACATAAATCAAATATGAGAAATGAGGACCACAAACATAGCCACTTGCTCTATCATCAATGAAATCAAATACTTCTCAACTCGATTGGCTCATTTCAGAGTTGAGCACATGATACCAGCAAGGATACTATCTTAGAGGATAATTGCCCAGCTCTTGAAAGCCCAAAAACCTCAATAAGAAAGACCAAATTACTCCTAAATCCCTATCTGAGGAGGGAAATAACCAATAATGATCCACTATGTATCCAAAAAAATACAAATATGGCCTCAGGGGCATTCCACTTTATAAGGTTAGGTTTGTCTTACAAATGAGATAATTTCTCTCTCACACAAATGCTAAAATTTCTTTTTATCTAAGGATTTCTCTGAAACACCTTATCTCCTTCAACCAACTAACTTGACCGTCAACGTAACTTCTAACGACCGTTTTCTTTGATTTTAAGGTCGTCTCAGCCATCACTGTTCCTAAAGAAGTGCCTCTAAGCTACTTAGTCTCCACAATCATCAAAACTATCTCTTGATCTAAAGCTCTCATAATATTTTTGGATTGAACAAAAAACAGACCAAAACAATACTCATAATTAATCAGCTTGAAAAACTTTAATCAATATCATTTTCACCATAAATAAAAGAATTGTTTGCCCAAGAAACAAAAATTCTCTCTTAATTTGGAAAGTGTTGGAAGATTGAATTTCACTTCATTTTGTTATACATGTCATGTCAATAAATATTCTAATTATTATTTCAATTTTGTAGTTAAAATTAGAAAGTTCAACTTTTAGTGACTTAATAAAATGCTTGCAATTAAGAAAAAAGACAAATACACCCCCAACGTTTAGGTAAAGGGGCAAAAACCCCCTAACGTTTTAAAAAAGACATTTACATCCCAATTTATTATAATTTTACCATTATACCCTTCTAGCATATAAAAAAATTATTAGATTATCCAATTTATCTATATATTGTTAATAAAATTATAAATAGATAAGTTGGATATTATAAAAAAATTATAAATATACCATTATTGCCCAATTCCTCTATTTAAATTTTTATCAATAACCATTTTTCAAAAAAAAAATCTATACACCTAAAAAAATTGTAAATAAATTATAATTTTAAAAATAAAATTGGTTATTAATAACCAATTTTATTTAAACTTTAAACTTGTATATTTAACAATTCTCCACATGTCAATCATTTAAACTTGTATATTTATAACTAATTTTCTATGTTATTTATTATGGTATTAATAACCATTTTTTTTAAAAAAATTATAATTTATTTACAATTTTTTTTAAGTGTGTAGATGTCTTTTTTGAAATTTGGTTATTGATAAAAATTTAAATAGAAGAATGAGGCAATGAGGGTTTATTTATAATTTTATTAACAATATATGACAAATTGGATAATCTAATAATTTTTTTATATACTAGAAGGGTATAATGGTAAAATTATAATAAATTGAGGAATAAATGTTTTTTTTGAAACGTTAGGGGGTTTTTGTCCCTTTGCCTAAATGTTGGGGGTGTGTTTGTCATTTTCCCTGCAATTAATAGCTATTAACATAAATATTTCTTTATTGATTTTGATAATAACAAACTTGATTAAGATTGATTAATCTTTTAAAAGCTCAAAATAATTTTCATCTATTTTGACAAGTTTTATAAAGATTTGGAGACAAACAATTATCTTGCAAAATAGTTCATTGCAGCAGTTTCTGTGAAAAATGGCGATCCGACAAATCTGATAAACGGCTCGCCGATATTAAATAGAACTGAAGATTAGCCTCTGGACCTAAACGGTGATCCGACAAATTTGAAAATCAGTCCAACGGTCATATTGACCAGTCAAACGGCGATCCGACAGTGTACAGAAAGTCAATAACAGGTAGTTTTCAGCTCCAACTATAAATAAGCTCCTTCAAATTCAAACAATATTGATCACAACACGACCATTGAGCTTATATTCAAGAATACAATCTTCATAGAGCTTTAAACACATTCTTGCTTCATCTATTCACACATTGGGCATTGATTTGTAATATTAAATATTGCGTGAGAGAAAAAAAATTTGTAATCTTTTACTTTGAGTGATTGTAAGTGTTGGGATACACTTGGGTTAAAAGATTGGGGATAATCTCTTGTTGTAAATGTTCATTGACACCTTAGAAGTCAAGTGTAAGCATTTGAAACCTTGGAGGCTTGCTTAGTGAAATCCTCAAGTCCGGAAAGTTTGGAGGCGTGGTTGGCCGAACCACGTAAAAATCTTTGTGTTTGAATCTCTCTTGCCTTATCTTTTTATATTGTGATTGATTTAATTGTTATTGCTTTATATTCGTTTTAGATTTGTATGACATTTTGTTTAAGAATTGAATAATTTTTAGAATCTTAATTCACCCCCCTCTTAGGTTGCATAACTAGAATTTCATTTGGTATCAGAGCTTGGTTCTCTTGTTAGGACTTAACCGTCTAGAGTAAAAGATCCATGGCAACCCAAAATGACTCAAGCTTTAGGGAAGGACAGTCCACAACTAGACCACCGTTCTTTAACGAAAATGATTACCCATATTGGAAAATTAGGATGAAAATTTATTTACATGCACTATATTATGAAATTTGGGAAGTTGTATGTGATGGTTTGTTTTTGCCCTTAACTAAAAATGAATTCGGGGAAGATATTTCAAAACCTTCAAGGGAATGGAATGGATTGGAAAAGAGAAAAGCTTCTCTAAATTCCAAAGCTATGAATGCTTTATTTTGTGCACTTGATAAGAAAGAATTTTATCGAGTATTTAGTTGTGAAAGCGCCAATAAAATTTGGCACAAACTTGAAGTAGTTTATGAAGGCACAAATCAAGTGAAAGAGTCAAAAATTTGTAGGTACACTCGATAATATGAGTTGTTCCAAATGGAACAAAATGAGAGTCTGTACTCTATGTATACGAGATTTACGGACATAGTAAACACCCTAGGAGCCCTAGGAAAGACCTTCTCAAATAGCGAAAAAATTAAGAAAATCATTATTTCACTTCCAAAAGAATGGAGACCTAAAAGAACCGCTATTGAAGAGGCCAAAGATTTAAATATTTTACCTCTTGATGATTTAATTGGTTCTCTCATTTTAAATGAATAAGGTTTGGCAGCAGAAAAAAAGCATGAGGGGAAGAAGAAAAACATTGCTCTCAAAGCTTCAAAATATGAAAGTGATGGGGAGAGTGAACCAGATGATGAAGAGTTGGCCATGCTAGCAAGGAGGTTTATAAAATTCTTCAAGAAAACCGGAGAGCGAAGAAACTTCAAGAACCAAAGGGAGAAGAAAGAGGTAATCACATGCTATGAATGCAAGAAGCCTGACCATATAAGATCAGAGTGCCCACTTATCAACAAACTCAAGAAGAAAGCCATGGTTGCAACTTTGGATGATAACGAGGAAGATTCAAGTAATGAAGAAGGATTGCAAGAAGTATCAAGCCTAGCGCTTATGGCAATAAGAGGGGATGATGATCTCAATGAGGTAAGTGATCCCACCTATGATGAATTGTATGATGCTTTTAAAGAATTGCATAATAAGTTGATGAAGATTGGTAAAAAGAATGAATGTCTTAAAAAGAAAATGACAAAGCTTAAAAATGAAAATGAATCTCTAAATGCAAGAATTGCATGCCTAGAAGTAGAGAATAAAACATTGCATGATGAAATTACATTATCAAATGAGAAACCTAGTATCTCACATGAGCATTTAGAATCACACATATATGATTTGAAAAATGAAAACCAAATACTTAAGAAAAAGAGCAATGAGTTAAATGAGATTTTTTGAAATTTACAAATAGGCAAACGATGTTGGATAATATGCTTAACTCACAAAAATATGTTTTTGATAAAAGAGGACTTGGGTATAAGCCTAACTTGAAGCAAAAGTATTATAAGAATTATTTTGTTAAAACTACCTTCACAAGTGATCATAAGATTGTATGTCATTTTTGTAATCAAGATGGTCATATGAAAAATAGATGTGCAGTAAAAAGAAATGCATATTATGGTATGAAATGCATTTGGGTTCCAAAAGGAATCACTACTAACTCTCAAGGACCTAAAAAGCTTTGGGTACCTAAAACTTGAGATTTTCTTTGTAGGGCTTGAAGAAGAAGAAAAATAAATGGTACTTGGACAGTGGTTGTTCAAGGCACATGACCGGAAACTATGCATGGTTCTCAAGCTTCACAAAAATTGAAAATGGTGGAGACGTATCTTTTGGAGACAACTCAAAAGGAAAAATTATTGGAATTGGAAATGTTGGTAAAGTTTCCTCAACTCTAATTGAGAATGTATGTTTGGTTGAGAACTTGAAATACAACTTAATTAGTATTAGTCAATTATGTGACAAAGGTTATAAAGTTATTTTTGATAAATTCAGTTGTATTATTGAGAATTCGTGTGATGGCAAGATCTTATTTGTTGGGAATAAATGTGGTAATGTTTATATCATTGACATAGAATGTGCATCTACTCTTGATAAATACTTTTCCCCATTACATGATGATAGTTGGTTATGGCATAGAAGGTTAGGACATGCTAGTATGGATTTGATTTCGAAAATTTCAAAAAATGATTTAGTTAAAGGTCTTCCGAAAATTACTTTTCAAAAAGATAAAATTTGTGAAGCTTGTCAATTTGGAAAACAAATCAAAACTTCTTTCAAAAATAAAAATCATATTTCTATTTCAAAACCACTTCAACTCCTTCACATAGATTTATTTGGGCCATCTAGATATACTAGCCTAAATGGCAAATATTATGCATTTGTGATAGTGGATGATTATTCTAGATATAAATGAGTATTATTCTTAGTTAATAAGGATGATGCTCTTGATACCTTTAAAGTTCTTTGTAGGAAAATACAAAATGAAAAATGGCATGGTATTGCATACATTAGGAGTGAACATGGAGAAGAGTTTGAAAATCATGCATTTGAGATTTTTTGCAATAATCTTGGTATTGAGCATCAATTTTCATCACCAAGAACTTCACAACAAAATGAAGTTGTTGAGAGAAAGAATAGATCAATTCAAGAAATGGCTAGGATTATGTTGAATGAAAACTCTTTGCCTAAGTGTTTTTGGGCCAAGGCCGTCAACACCGCTTGTTATGTTTTAAATCGTGTGTTGATTAGATCTAATCTTAACAAAACTCCATATGAGCTTTGGAAAGATAGAAAACCCAATATTGGTTATTTCAAAGTCTTTGGATGCAAATGTTTTATTTTGAATACAAAAGATAATCTTAGCAAATTTGATTCAAAATTCGATGTTGGTATTTTTCTTGGATATTCAAACTCAAGCAAAGCTTATAGAGTTTATAACAAAAGAACTTTAGTTGTAGAAGAATCTATGCATGTTACATTTGATGAGTTTAACCCCTCCTCTGCAGAGAAAAGAATTATTTATGATGATGCTGATGGAGAATTACAAGAAGAATCATCAAAAGAATAAACAAGAAAATGCACCACAAAGAAATCAAGAGGATGGAAAAGAAGACCAAACAAATATGGAGCAACATGAAGGTACTTCTCAAGCACTCCCCAAGGAGTGGAGGTATGTTTTTTCTCATCCTAAGGATGTAATTTTAAGAGATCCCTCACGAGGTGTTACAACTAGATCATCACTTAAGAATACTTGTGAGCATAATGTATTTATTTCTCAAATTGAACCCAAATCCTTTGCGGATGCAGAAAATGATGAATCTTGGATTATGGCAATGCAAGAGGGGTTAATTCAATTTGAAAGAAACAATGTATGAGAATTAGTTCATAAACCGGAACATCAATCCGTCATAGGTACTAAATGGGTATTTAGAAATAAGATAGATAAATCCGGTGTGGTTGTAAGAAGTAAAGCTAGATTAGTGGCTCAAGGTTACAACCAAGAAGAATGAATTGATTTTGATGAAACTTTTGCACCCGTAGCTGGACTAGAATCAATTAGAATGTTGTTGGCATTTGCTTGTCATAAAGATTTCATTTTATTTCAAATGGATGTGAAAAGTACTTTCTTAAATGGTTATATTATGGAAGAAGTGTATGTAAAACAACCTCCTGGTTTTGAAAATGAAAAATTTCCAAATCATGTTCATAAGTTGTTTAAAGCTTTATATGGATTAAAACAAGCACCTAGAGCATGGTATGATATACTTATTGTTCAAATTTATGTTGATGATATTATTTTTAGTTCTACTATTGAGTTGTTGTGTAAAGAATTTTCATCGTGTATGAGCAAAGAATTTGAGATGAGTATGATGGGAGAGTTGAAGTACTTCCTTGGACTCTAAATCAAACAATACGAGGAAGGAATTTTCATAAATCAAGCCAAGTACATAAGAGATCTACTCAAACGATTCGACATTGATGACTCAAAGACCAAAAAATACACTAATGAGCACAACAACCAAGCTCGACAAAAATAAAAAAGGCAAAGAAGTGGATATCAAAATGTATCGAGGTATGGTCGAATCTTTACTTTATTTGACTGCAAGTAGACCTGATATCATGTTTAGTGTATGTTTGTGTGCAAGATTTCAATCATGTCCCAAGGAATCCCATTTGCTTGCTATTAAAAGAATTTTCCGTTATTTAAGTGGAACTATAGATCTCGGCCTTTGGTATCCTAGGGGAACTCATGTAGATTTAACATGCTATTTGGATGCGGACTTTGCTGGTTATAAAGTTGATAGGAAAAGCACTAGTGGAACTTGCTATATTATAGGTCACTCACTTGTTTCATGGTTTATCAAGAAACAAAATTCTGTTGCACTTTCAACTACCGAGGTTGAATATATAACTGCCGGGAGTTGTTGTGCACAAACACTTTGGATGAAACAAACACTTAGAGATTATGGCATTAATCTTGAACAAATTCCTATTAAGTGTGATAATATTAGTGCTATAAATCTTTCAAAGAATCTCATTCAACACTCTAGAACCAAGCATATAGAAATTAGACATCATTTCTTGAGAGATAATGTTCAAAAGGGAGATATTGCATTAGAGTTTATTCCTACAGAAAAACAACTTGCCGATATTTTTACAAAACCACTTTGCGAAGAGCAATTTTCAAAAATTCGGCATGAACTTGGGATGATGAAATTTTCACATTAACATCTTGCTTTATGTTATTAAGTCTATTAAAATTGATTGATTTATGATTTGATGTTTTAATATGGAATGCTTAATATACATGTGAAGTGTGTGTATTTTTAAAAAATGTATGAATTTATTGTTGAAATATATACATGTTCATGAATTATGCATTGAATTGGCACTTAAGTCATTTTGGATCAATGAAATGATCTTAAAATGTATTAATTTTTTGCCAAATACTAAAATAAATGTGCGAAATCATACGTTGTAGAAAACGGATTGCCGTTATTGCAATAATCGGCTAACCATTTTAGGGTAAAAACTTTTGGGTAGCTCTTTGGACACTGTCGACTCGCCGATATCTCTATAACGGCTCGCCGTCATGCGATAAGTGAACAGTCCTTCGTCTCCTTATTCATTTCGTTCTTGCTCTCTCTCTCTCTCTCTCAAACTCGCGACTGGCACTTCGTCTCTCTCTCAAATCCACCATTTTTCTTGCTCTCTCTCACCAAATTGAACCATTCGAAATCTTTCTGATGTTGTTTAGAACCTTTTAACCGATCAAAACTCGTTTTTTATTCAAAATTTGAAAAATCCTAAATTTTAAACCCTAGAACCAGCAGCACTTCTTTTGCCAAATTGAACCGAATTTCTTCTATTTTCAATCACATTTCAACTTCCCATTACTCTCTCATCACTCAAACTTTATTTCTACCGATTCATTTTTTTCTCCAAACTCATCAATGGGAGAACGACCACAAAGGCGTGCTCAAACCAAGCACACTGCTCCGCGTCGTTCCAGTCCCTCCAGGCCTCTCTCTCAGGACTTCGAGAGCCTCCATTTTTCCAATGATACCGCTGCTCAGCGATTCCGTGAAAAATTCATGGGCCAACCGGTAACTCCCTCGTACTATTACTCAATTGCTTAGCCATTAGAATGAAGCCTTAAGTATAGAAGAGCCCATCTATGAAAATTTAGTCCGTGTCTTTTATTCTAATATGGAACTCTCCTCTTCCCGTAGAGTTGAACTTTTTACTTACGTAGGAGGAATTCGTATTGAGTTTGATGAGCCAGAATTATGTAGTATTCTTGGAATTTCTTAAGGAGGCTTAGATATTTACACCGCTAGGAAAGAACTTGATTTTAATGATTTCCGTCATGTGGATGGTGTACGGAACATTTGTAGGCGTCAAGATCTTTTCGATGACGTCTGTTCTTTGTCCTTTAGGTTTCAACTCTTCCCTTTCCAGGTTCGAATACTTCATATCATTCTCCAACACATGGTCACCCATAGATAAGGTCACACTGATGAGGTAACTCGACTTGATGTTGGTTTATTAGATTCCCTCATCCGTAGACGACATGTGAGTTTATCCTACACTATTCTTTGTCATATGTTGTCCACACCTAGAGTCTCAAACCGATTCCTTCCATATGGCAGCATCATTACTAGGATCTTGAAATTCTTTAGAGTACCTATCACTGAGCCTGTTTATCTTGAGACCCGTAAGCTCAATCGCGAGATTATTTCTGCAATCGGATTTTTTAAGAAGCGTGGGAAGTGAGAAAAGACAACATCCTCTAAGAATGAAGATACTCTGCTTGCACCAGAGGATGATCATATGTTAAATGACGTCTATTCCGAGGATAAGTTACCCGATTTTCGCCTTGGGGCTAGACCACGTGTCCCTCGTAAAGCAGCAGCAGCATCAGCAGCAGCATCAGCAGCAGCACCAGCAGCAGCATCAGCAGTAACTTCCTTTCAAGATGACGAGCCAGCCGAGACCGCCGTCCCTCCTGCGGCATCGACCGTTCCTGCAGATCGCTTTCAACAATTGTTTGACAAAGTGGATTTTCTGTCCCAGCAGCAGCTTCAATATGATTTTGCGACCTTTCGGCAGCAAATTTTGGATCAGCAGATGGAGTTACTTGCTAGTCAGCGCCGCATTCTCGGTTAATTTGGTTATGACCCAGGCAACTCTTCTTCATAGCCCCCGTCTTAGCTTTTTGCCCCTCTGATTTTCACACAGACATCACTCATTTCATGTAGTTATTATGATGCTATTGGTCTTTTGTTTATGCTTATGATGCTTTTATGATGTTTTCTGTTGGATCTGTGGACTTTATTTATGTTTGAGTTGATTTTGATGATATCTTGTTTATCTTGCTGATCTGTTTGATTATTGGCATGGAGGTTGGTTGATAAGTTGGCATATATATATATGGAAGTGTTTCTTTTAACTCTCTGTATTGTTGAGGATATGCTCATTTTTAAGGGGAGATTCTGCCGAAATTTTTTCCAACATAAGTAAATCCCTCAACCTCTCTTTTTAATTTTTTTTCTCGCTTATTTCTTTTTTGATGATGAAGGGGGAGATAATTATTATCAAATTAATATGTTTTTTTTGTTTAAAATTATTTTTGAGATTAAAACTAAATGGACACATATTTAAGGGAAGTTAAAAATTCCTTAAAAATTTCACTTAGGGGGAGCAAAATTGCACAAATATTTTCTTGAAAAGTCTGTCATCATAAAAAAAGGGGGAGATTGTTAACATAAATATTTCTTTATTGATTTTGATGATAACAAACTTGATTAAGATTGATTAATCTTTTAAAAGCTCAAAATAATTTTCATCTATTTTGACAAGTTTTATAAAGTGTTTTTATAAAGATTTGGAGACAAACAATTATCTTGCAAAATAGTTCACTGCAACAATTTCTATGAAAAATGGCGATCCGAAAAATCTGATAAACAGCTCGCCGATATTGAACAGAACTGAAGATTAGCCTCTGGACCTAAACGGTGATCCGACACCTAGATAACGGCGATCCAAAAAATTTAAAAATCAGCCCAACGGTCATATTGACGATTCAAACGGCGATCCGACATCTAGTTAACGGTGATCCGATAGTGTGCTGAAAGTCAGTAACGGCTAGTTTTCAGTTCCAACTATAAATAAGCTCCTTCAAATTCAAACAATATTGATCACAACACAACTATTGAGCTTATATTCAAGAATACAATCTTCATAGAGCTTTAAACACATTCTTGCTTCATCTATTCGCACATTGGACATTGATTTGTAATCTTAAATATTGTGTGAGAGAAAAATAATTTGTAATCTTTTACTTTGAGTGATTGTAAGTGTTGGGATACACTTGGGTTAAGAGATTGGGGATAATCTCTTGTTGTAAAGGTCGATTGACACCTTGAAAGTCAAGTGTAAGCATTTGAAGTCTTGGAGGCTTGCTTAGTGAAATCCTCAAGCCCAGAAAGTTTGGAGGCGTGGACGTAGGCGAGGTTGGCCGAACCACGTAAAAATCTTCGTGTTTGAATCTCTCTTCCCTTATCTTTTTGTATTGTGATTGATTTAACTGTCATTATTTTATATTCGTTTTAGATTTGTATAACATTTGGTTTAAGAATTGAATAATTTTTAGAATCTCAATTCACCCCCTCTCTTAGGTTGCATAACTAGAATTTCAATAGCTTCGATTGGGGGTAGAGTGCTCGATTAATTAAGTGAGCCAGAGCTACAAATCATATTTAAGATTTACCAATGTTGAAGTTTATTAATGATATATATATTGCATTTTTAATCTACAAATTGATGATTTTTCATATTTTCTTTTTAATATAAAAAATGCAGCGATGAAACCGACAAAGTACTTTTAAATAATTTTTTTAAAGAAAAATACTAAGTGCACTAAATGTTTGACAAACTAGCGATGAAATATACCCAAAGGACAAAACAAATTGTTTTGATTGTGTTTCTAAGAACAGAAGGTAAAAACCCCAACATAATATTATTCTGGACGTCATTTTGTCATTTTTTAAATCAGAATTTTGTTTGAATAATAACAGAGGTATTATGAACCCAAAATTTCATTATACAAGTCTAATTATCGTATCTTTATCAATAGTCCCAAGTGTGTTAAAAACTTTTTCCTTTTTGCAAAGAAATTTAATACCTCTTTCTTTTTTTGATTACATGAGACTATTGCTCAAATTACAGCTCAAATTACAACTCATATTATATGAGAGTATAATTGATATGTACAATCATATATTTATACTGAGACCCTGTTGACATTAATGCTGATATGACACCGCTCAGATTTTTTAACCCTCTCAAATATTCGAGGGACGTCAAACTCCCATCCTGAGAGAAAGACTGCCTTCACTCGAGCTCAGGAGCTCCAAGGAAGAATATTTAAAGTAAACCCCTACAATGCGTCTGCGGAGGCTCGAACTCCCTCCCTCACATATGTGAGGGAGTGGCTCTAGCCACTTGGGCTTAACCCAAGTGGTATTTAATACCTCTTTCTAATCTTAAGACTAGACGCATATTAACATAATCTTTTAAATTTTAAAATATGGAGTTTAATTGGGAGGTAAAGGCCTAAAAGGACAATGAAAGTATTTGTAAAGCATGTTGTGTATATCTTTAACAACTGTTATCCATGTGCTAATGACTTGGAAAATGCATCAAACATGGTGTACTTTTTTCGTTTTTGATTTTTTGATTAATTTCAAACATGATACCTAATCGTAACAGATAAGACACCTCAATTATCATGTAATCATTGCCTGTTTTTGCCTCTCTTTTTTTTCCCTATTATATATTTAAATTTTTATCAAGACAACACTACGAAAGTCCAAAATTTTTTCAACCCGGAACAAGAAAATGTAAACATAGTAAATAGCAATGATCTAAAACAATAATGAGATCCCTAATTGTTTATAATTTCTCAAATAAATACTTAATCAATACTTACCTGTATTATTTATTTCAAATGGGTCCCAAACTCGTGCACAAACAAGCAAGTCGGATCAAACTTTCGCTTGGTGTTTGGGTTGGGGCGGGGGGGTGGGAGTGAACTACAGTCATTTTTTTTCCCCATAAAACATAATATAATTGTTTGTAGATAAATCAAGCTCGCCATCCCAATAGTTTGACCTACATAGAGAACTTGTAGTTGGTAATTGATGCAGCGGAAGTTTAATGTTCAAAATATTCCGTTGATTCTAGAGAATACCGAAATAAAAGAACAACTAAATTCACGTTGATTCAAAAGAATACCGCGAACTTAGGGATTAAGACTCGTTGATTCCACAGAATACCGAGAATTAACTGTTCAAATGCTCACAAAGAGATTTGAAAATTGAAATATTATTAAACTCAAAAATTTTTTTTTTTCAAAGGCTACAAGAGGGAGCTATTTATAGTAGTAGTAATTATCCTAATTCATGAAGTAAAAATAAAATCCTAAATTGAAAGGGAAACAAAATTCTAAATTAGAAAGGAATTTAAAAGTCTTAAACTTTAGTTAATAAGGAAACTAATCCTAGTATAATATGACTTTAAATAAGCAATACCTAAACAATAAGACTCTATATAGGAAACCAAATTAAACTAGAATACAAATTAATTGAAATATTTCTAAATATTATACATTTAAATATAATTAGGATTTCTTCAATTTCTTGCTCTGCATCAGTAATATTCATTTTATATAAAATATTTAGATTTCCTTAAATAGTATTTTATGCTTAGTCGATGACGTAGGGATGCTCTTTGGTTGCCATTATCTTTTGTTAATGATCACTCACCTTCGTTAAAATTACCACATACTCCATCAAAATCGTAAATTAATTATTATATTCATTTGTAGTGTTTTTCATCAGCATTCGAGAAACCGTTGACATGAGAATGACAGTAAATTTAGGTCAAATATATAAACCTATTGTAAAGTAGCGATAATTTTATAGGAGAGCCTTACCATTATTTTTGAGTTGATTGATAGATGATGAAAAATATAGCGTATTATTTACTCAAGTAATTAATTCGCTTAATTTATTTTAATAGTAGTTCGTAGATGTGGTAAAATTTGACACGACTCTTTTACTTGACATGAACCTAACAAATAAATAGGTTTGGGTAGTAAAATTGAATGCTTTTTAGATGGACTATGTTTGAATGAGCTTAAACTTGACACGATACGAATATGACTTGTTGACATGTTTTGCGGCCTCTTTGAGAAATTATTTGATACAAAAAAGAAAATTGTCATTATTTTTAAATTAATCGACAAATAATGAAAAATATAACCATTTAGCCTTTGACTTAGTAATTAGAGCCATTTCCTTATAATTGTAAGGATATTGGTTCAAATCCTTATAAAAGTGTTATGAGGGTTAATTCCTTCTTTAAATTTGAGTAAAAGTAATTTTTTTCCTGTCGAAATATAAGTAAAGTTGATGTCTGAGAGAGTAAAATTTTGAGCAATGATATATAAGATTAAATATAAACTTATCATAATAATTATTTGATTATAAGTATTAGTTGTAATCTCATATGGTATGAATTGTAATTTGAGTAATAATTTTATATAATTAAAAAAAAGGGAAAAAAAAATCTCTTTTTCTGAGCAAACTTTAAGAATTTGGGTCCAAAATGTTATTGTGTTCTATAGAAATAATAGTCACGAACAGTCTTTATGTTTCAGACCAAACACTTAAGTCTTCACTTCTGTCTTCGCGTTTACTGCTGTTTTGTCAAAACTGTTAAAAAATGGAAAAGCAAAGCCGTTGAAAGTCTAACAAAACAGCCTATCTGTGACGCTTGACGGGGATAAACATTAAATAGCCTTTCAATTTAGTTGAAGATTTTTATGTTTACAAAAAATAAATAAATAAATAAATAAATAAATTTCCTCTTTTTAAATTCACACGATCACACATTTAATTTCTTCCTTTAAATTATTATTATTATTTATTAATTATTAGTAAGCTTCTCTCACCTACTCTTTCTTCATCCATCTGTGGAAGCAAAATTCTCAATTTATTATACAAATAACCGAAAATGCGAGTTGGGTTTAGTAATACTTCATTTTCCCAGAAAAATTTCTGATTTTTCCTCCCTTTTCCGGGAAAAATAACTAGTGGGTTTTGTGTAGAAGCCGATTTGGAGAAATGGGTAATCGGTTTATTTGCATGAACAAGAAGGAGGCTAAAGAGAATAATAATGGATCAAGGAGCAAGAGAATGGGTCGGTCTCAGAGAAAAATGTTAGCAGAAGAAGAGTTTTTGCACAGGCAAGCTTTGTCAATGGCGCTTCAGCAGCATCAGCTGTCTCAGAGGTTTGAGGGATCCATGTCTAGAAGAATTGGAGGCAATACAAGCTCTAGAAGACGCACTCTCTCGGAATCTTTATCTAATGGAAAGCAGGTCAAAGTCCTTTTTTGAATTTTTTTGATGATTTTGTTGTGCTTGTTTGTTAGTTTTGTTTATCAGTGGATCTGTGACGAAAGTGGGGTTCAAATTTGATGATTAAGGTTTTGTTTAAGTTGTGAAATGGAAGTGGAACTGCTTTTTTAACAATAATAGATTAATGTTTGTTTTTGTTACTTTTTGGTGATGGCTAAACAAAAGTGAAGCTGAAAAGGTATGGGAGGTGATTGATTTTGCTTTTAGTTTTAGATTTATAGCTTATTTTGGAAGAAAAAGGGATCTAAGCATATTAAAGTCAAGATGGTGCCGCAGAGATATAATCAAATGGGTAGTATAAACTTTAGTTAGGCTTTGGCATGTCAATATAGATGTTGTTGTAGGTGGTCTATGAAGTTTGACTGAGTGATTACTAGAGATAAGATCATCATTAGTGGCCAACATAGTATGAGAACTAAGACATTTGAAAGTCTTGAAGTTTGTTTTTGGGATCATGTGCTTCATCCTAACCCGAAAGAAAGAATTTGTTATGTTCGTAATGAAGAGGTCTTTTTTCCATTATAAGTGGGACAACAGCTAGATTCATATGACCAAATAATTATTAGTTCCTATTATTGTAAATTAGAACTAATATTGTTTAACTGGTGGATAATCATGGATCAATTTTTTTTGCATGCTCTGCTTACGAGTATCTGTAATAATTTGAATTCACTTTTCCTTCTGATTTAACATATTTGTCAAGTATGAAATTTTACAACTGAAGTTTGGCCATACCATATCTTCTGGCAATTTTATACTTCATGTTGTACGTCATCTGGGAAAACTTTAATGTGCATAACATACCCTAATACATGGTGATATAATTTCACTGACTTATATCTCTACAGGATACAAACATTCTGGAGAATATCCAGTATAAAAAGTTTGTTTTAATACATGGAGAAGGCTTTGGAGCATGGTGTTGGTACAAAACTGTTGCTTCATTGGAGGAAGTAGGATTGATCCCGACTGCCTTAGATCTCAAGGGATCTGGCATTGATCTGTCAGATACAAACAGCGTCACTACACTTGCAGAATATTCAAAACCATTGCTTGATTATCTTGAAAACCTTCTAGAGGATGAAAAGGTTAGAAGATGAGAAATATATCATGATGGGTCTATTTTATTTCAAAAATGACCTTGATGGATGTGTTTATTTTATCTTCTGCAGGTTATTTTGGTAGGTCACAGTAGTGGAGGTGCTTGTGTTTCATATGTGTTGGAGCATTTCCCTCAAAAGATCTCAAAAGCGATTTTTCTATGTGCTACAATGGTGTCAGATGGCCAGAGGCCTTTTGATGTCTTTGCTGAAGAGGTATGTTTAATGCTCAATGCTCCACTAATATCATTGGTTACCGTTTAGGAATAGCAATCCCTTAGAAAAATAATGAAAGTTTGATGTTATGCAAAAGCAATAATGATTGTGTATATTTAATATTTTTCCCATCTTAGTTTGATCAATCTTTCCTAATTTTCACTTAATTGTATTAGATTTTCAAAGATGATATCATTAAACCTGATCATTAACCATTTGGTGGAGCCTTTTTTATGGATGAATATTAATGAGCTGTACTGACACCCATGTGAATAATTCATTCATTTATACTCGAAATATGCAATATGCTTCCTCTTAATGGTGTTTTGTCTTTCTAATTCTTGTGTGGATGTAATACTTCCAATCAGTTTTCATTCTTCTGAATTATTTAATTCGAACAACCTCGCTAATGGTATTGGTATTGCAGCTTGGATCTGCAGAGCGTTTTATGCAAGAATCACAGTTTTTAATTTACGGAAATGGTAAAGATAAGCCTCCTACTGGATTCATGTTTGAGAAACAGCAAATGAAGGGGTTATATTTCAATCAATCACCATCAAAGGTATGGTATAGTTCTAGCCTGTCTTTTCCCATAAAACAATTTCTCTGGTTCTATCAATTTGCAGAAAGCCCTGCATCTGCATATGTCTCATGGAAACATTATTGGGATGCCATATTTCTTGGGTTTGTTACACTGTCTACTACTTACCGATAGATAAGTCGACGAGTGTGTAAGGAAGTTAGAGCACAAATTCCCCTTTTTTTTCCTTTTTCCTTTCTCTTTTAAGTACTAGAAACTGACAAAGTCTGCTGGTACGGTATGGTACATATGTGTAGTTTATGGCTTGCATGGAAGTTAATACTCTGCCTTGTTTTATGCATGCCACCAAGTGATTTAACCCCACCCTAGAAAAGAAAGAATGTCTACTTTTGTTTGTTTGTGCTTGAGATGGGAAAAATCTGGCCATCACAGGACATCCACATGGTGGGCTACACTTCGTTACCGTCCACAGTTTTTAGTCTATGTTTGTTGATTTCTAATCACATTGATTTCTGATATGCATTTTCAACATTGAGTGTCTGGACTTTGGAGCAACGTGGTAGAGATATGTTGTGATTATATCTAGTTTTTGATGAGCCATTAAAAAATTTCTATCACTACTCATATAGCGAATATAATTCAACATGGATTTTGGTTCTTTCCAGGATGTTGCCTTGGCCATGGCTTCAATGAGACCCACTCCATTGGGTCCAATCATGGAGAAGCTATCATTATCTCCAGAAAAGTATGGAACTGGCAGACGCTTCTTCATTCAGACACTGGATGATCGTGCCCTTTCACCAGATGTTCAAGAGAAGCTTGTTAGAGAAAACCCACCAGAAGGAGTCTACAAGATCAAAGGAAGCGACCACTGCCCTTTCTTCTCAAAGCCACAGTCACTACATAAAATTTTAGTTGAAATTGCTCAAATCCCATAACTTCAATATAAAAAATGAGTAAGAATTCTTTCATCATTACTTTAGAAAACAAGAAGAGTTGGGTTATTACTTCTTGTATGTAGAACATCGACGCCAGCTTTTATGCTGTAGTTTCTTTTTCAGAATATGGGTATACAGGAAGTCAATGTATCATTACCTTATTTATTAATTAGTAGTAAATTAAATCAAGTGCTAGAACGCATGACTTAGGGCTCAATTGGATTATATTTGAGAGGTTCAAAAGTAATTTTAAAAAGTTAAAAGTTAATTTTGGTGTTTGTTAATTTTTTTAGCAATCACTTTTGGCAAAATATTCATTTCTGTAGTAGATTTTAAAAATCAAGAACCGAGTAATTTTTTAAAATCTAATTTTGAGAATTGATTTCATACTTAACATAATTTTATATATGTTTTAATATATATTATAAAATTTGAAAAAATTAATATTATTAATTTGTAAATAAAATCTTTAATTTTAAAAATTTTATTATTATTACTAATTATATTAAGATAACAAAATAAAAAATAAATTAATAATATAAAATAATTATTTTAGTTATTAATTATTATATATGCACAATAAAAAATATTATATTTATATATTTATAAATATATAAGTAGATCTTATGTCTAATAAACTCATTTACATTTCAAAAATAGTTTAGCAGTAATATTTATTAAAGGAAAAAGGACACAGAGACCCCTAACGTTTGAATAAGGGACACAAAACCCCCTAATGTTTTAAAAAAGACACTCAGATNAAATAAAAATAGATTAAATTGATTATTAATATAATAAAAATAACATATATTTAATATAAAAATAAGATATATTAAATTAAATTAAATTTATATATGGAGAATTTTTATTTTTAAGAAATTATCAATTTAATTTATATATAAGAAATTATAAGAAATAACATATGGAGAATTGTTATTTTTATTATATTAATAATCAATTTAATTTATTTTTATTTTTGAGCAATGAATTAAATTTATTTAGTTTGAAGATAAAATTTGATAAAAATTAAATGGAAAAATTGGGTAATAAAGTTATATCCATAATTTTATTAATAATATAGAAATAAATTGGATAATGAACAATTATTTTTTAATATGTTATAAGGGTATAATGGTAAAATTATAATTTACTATTAAGAAATAGGGGTCTGGGTGTCTTTTTTAAAATATTAAGAAATTTTGTATCCCTTATTCAAACGTTAAGGGTCTCTGTGTCCTTTTCCCTTTATTAAATATATACAATTACTTTTAAAGCTCCAAGTACATTTAACTACTTTTTCACTAAACATACAGAATTACTTTTTATAGTACTGCTTTTTCATCCTTTCGCACCCAGCTTTAATGCTTTATCACTTTTCAAATTGCGGTCAGGGTTCATGCTGTTGTATTTAATTGCTTGAATGATGTTGCATTAATTAATTAATTGAATGAAAATATAAAATAATAAAAATAAATTATGTGAATTGATAGATATTTAATTTAATTAATAAATTAATATCACATCAGTTTATACAAAATAAATTTATATAAAAATTTATACTTATATCATTACTCGAAAAATAATATAATGTTAGCATGGTGTCATTAATTCCTGAAACAGTGATTTGAGTCATTGAGAGCAGCAACAGAGAAGCAGAGTAAGCAAATTCATATACTACCTATATTTCTGATATAATTAATACAAGAGCGTCGCCAACACATAAAAAACAATAAGCTTGGCTACTTACACACCGAGTTGATTCTATTCGCTACTCAGCTCTATACATATATTCAGGTTCCGCTTCCCAAATGAGCATGCCTACCTTGACAATTTTAATCTAAGGTTCAGTCAATGGCAGCATACAAATGTTCGCACTGAACGCATGTAAGGGCTTTGCTTCTAGACCGAAACAATAAAGAAATCCGGCAGTAAGCTGCTGACCTAGTAACAAATATACCCTACAGCGAAATGACATTGCCCACCTAAAAAAAGCCCTATACCTGATACCAGCTGGGTAACGGTCTATATGGATTTAGGGTCTTGAGATTGTCACCAGAAAAATGCTAGCCCTCCTATTTTCACCAAAGATTATCTATAGGTCAAGGACCTTCGATTATAGCTTTGACAGCACTGCACTCCTGACATCCATCTTTTATTGGTTTGGTTGTAACCATATGGAGATGAATGAAAATTTGTGTAGATAGAGAGGCAGGAAATTCAACAATCACAGCAGTTGAAACCCTCAACGGCTTCAAACAGATTTTCCCAGATATCATTCATGGCTGCCTCACATTGCACTGAAAAGAGAATGGATTCAAACCGAAGCATGTACAATGATGAATCATAAAGCGATATCGCAACTTCAACATCCAATGAGGCAAACAAATTTCTCTGTCATTCAATGCAGCATGACACAGAAACTAAAGCCTTGCATCAGAGAGTTGCAAATTTCTAAAACCTGCAAAACACAAACTGGATATGAGCTCACTGAATAGAAAAATATAGAAGAGTACCTCAGCTAATTTTATTAGGATTAAATGGGAAGAACACTTTGAGATCAACTTGGGCCTTAAAATGTATCAAATGTAAACAGTGTTACGCGGCACTACATACAAAGTAAAAGCTGATTGATTCTGAACATAGCAACCGCAGCTAATTGGTGATCAAAGGCTTCCTTCTTACTGGACAAATATCAAACAAGGAGACTCACGTACATATTAAAATACAGAAAGACCATTGCTTCATGAGATGAGATGACACCCACTGGAATAAACAAATTTGGGCAATAAGAATTTGCAGTGACTTTGAGCAAGTTTCTAATGCATTTTGTAAATCATCTGCAATTTGACATATCATATAAAGATCTGATACATGTATATTTGATTTTGATAGGAACACCATATACAAAAGAGCCTTACCAGAACTAGATTTTCTAATGCCCAGAAGATGACTTTTGAATCCACACTTGTTTCTGCACACACAAAAAAGATGTCATCTTCTCATCAGAAAGAAAAGACCCACACAGAGAGACAGAGAGATAGAGAGGGGCAACCACAGGGGGGCAAGGGGGTGGGGTGTGAAGAGAGAGAAGGGAGATTCCAACCATTTAAGATAAAGACCATAACGACACAGAACTAATAGCTGTAAGATGAAAAAAATTTGCCTCATGAAAAAAATTTGCCTCACCTCATTGCCACCTGAGCCAGTAGCACCTCTTCTTTTTGAAGACTTCCCCTCAATCGTATTTATGCAACCATCATCCTTTGTAATATTGGTAGCTGCACGGCGACCATTATGTCTATGGGAACCTGGATAAATGAAATATTTTTTGGTAGCAGTAATGGTAACATTAGAACCATTGTAGAAAAATGAACACTCAGTGGATGGAGTAAAAAACAAATATTTCCCATGAATATACCTCCACTTGTAGGTGCTGCAAAGTCATCAGTCTTGCTTCCATAGGACATATCATCTTTCATCTCTCCACGAGTGACTGAAAATTATCAAAATACTGTAAGACTTAACACATTTCCTACTGCAGAAGAACTCTCATACAGTATGCTAAAATCACTATCCTCCAGCATACTATCAGTACTTACACAAATACCAGATAACTGATAACCTATCCAAAGTAACAACAATACCTTCAACTGAATCAGAAAGCAGCTGAGTTGGTTGCGAGGATGACAAGCGCTCCCCGTTAGCCTGTGAAACATCAGACCGACGGGGAGTCCACACAACACGATCAGGTCTGTCCTTATTTCTTGTACGCTTTTCTTGCTTCTCACTTACAGCACCAGAACCATGCAGGACTTTTCTAGCAAACCTATCATCTGAGGATCTTTTTGTACTACCATCAAAACTAAATATAGGTGAGTCATTATTGGTCACATGCCCATTTGGCGAGCTGGTAGGCCCAGGTAATGGCTTCCCGTTCTCCTGATTCAAGTTTTGCATCTTCTGCTGAGGCTGGACTCCAGTCACAGACTGGGTTTGACGCGTTTCATTATTCAAGAGTATTTTTCTGATTAACCTCCCACCAGCTTCACGTCTCTGAATCTGTTTTGGAACAGTTGGAGAAGCTGAGTTTTTGACAGGAGATGATTTGCTCTGCTTGTCCAGCAGGGCATCAGGAACCTGAGGTTCACAAAATCCATCACAACTTGCATCCATGAGATTAGACATGACCAATTATAAAGCATGCAAGACTTATGTATGCTAAAATAACTCTATCAATGGCTCATATTGGACATCTTCAGTGCAGAACGCAAGTCAAAACCAATCAGCTTACGTGAGGAATTTCTCGTTCTTTCCCTTTCAAAAGCAGGATCTTCTTCTTTCCAGTATCAGAGGTCAAAGGGATTCCTACAGAACCTTCAACGCCACAAACTGCAATTTAAATAATGAAAAAAAATGGTGTCAACATGGAAGCTTAGCCGATCTTTAGGGCAATAATAGGTAGATATAAAACATGTAAATGAATAAAGATGTATGAAAAGAAAGGCTGACAGCAAAAGAGAAAATCTAAACAAGAGCAAAAGGAAGCAATAACACCCTCTTCCCCAGAAAGTAACCGGCCAAATTGACTACCCACCACAGGAAATAAATAACATAGGTAGAAAAAACAACACAAGGTCAGCATTGCACAATGAAGAGAGATATAAACGAAATATTTGTTCTCAAGATTATATATAAAACAAACAAATACAGTCACATCACATCATCATGTCCCCAAATGTTCCATGCACAAGTCTGTCTTGATCAACTCCTCAGACGACATCCTTGAGCCAGAATGCATAAAAGAAGTACACAGCAATAGGAAAATTGTCAAGGAACAAAATACATTAAAACTGCACATTATCAAATATATAATAGACCATGGAAGTTGATAAATGTCCAACAGTAGAAGAAATGGCTAGCGTTTGAGATAATAGCATCAAATTACGACTGCACAAAATGAGGCTCCAGAGATATCAAATTGTTTTTGATAGGAAACAAAGAAACTGGCATTAATAAGAGCAATAATTACAAAATATGAAACTAGCATTAATAAGAGCAATAATTACAAAATGTGAACAAGGAGTCCACAAAGAAAGAAACCCCAAAAGATCACTAAAAGATCTATACAGTTGATATTTATCAAATTGATTTTGCTAAGTGGGTGAAAAAGGCTAAAAGATTTGTGCCTTTGCAACATAGCTGCATCCATTAAATCTTAAACAGTCCAACACTAGCACATGATCTAATGAAACAACATAATGAATGATCTTAATCTTTCAAAACAAATAAAAAAGAAGGAAGGCATTTATTATTAATGATTTGGAATGAAAATTAAAAGTGCCCATACTGGTTTCACTTGCTGATGTTTCTTTTCCACTTGAAGAGGCTGGCTGGTCCTCTCGCTTGGCTACTACTGTGAAAGTTGATTTGTCCTTCCGCCTTGCATTCTTTGCACTATCCTTTAGAATATACTGATAATAAAGGGGAAAAAATAAATGAGAGATGGTTGCAATCCACATCCATATATGATAAAGTACTTCTCCCATTGAAAGCTCTGTTATTTCATTCCAATTACAAGGGATCTTCCACTCCCGCATACTCAACACCAACAAATCAATGAATCATCCATAAGACATTGCATCACACAAGCAAACATAAGAAAAGAATACGAGGCACCATAATTTAAAAATTAAACTGCAATGTAAAAGTCAGTAATCAGCTGGTTGTCCATCATATTAGACATACGACTAACTAGAAAACCCTTTTTTGAGCTTGGCTTGATTAATGGGAAATAACTTGCAGAAACAAAATTTTTCCCTATTTTCTGGAGTTCAGTGCAACATTTGAAACAATCATCCAAAAATATTTTTATATCAATGAAAAATCAAGCTTGAATTCATGTAAAAGACTTGTTTCCAAATCAGTTAATCAATTTTTTTGCTGCATGTATAGATAAACATCAATGCTCATTATTAACATATCAACAACAATGGTCTTCCAGCACTGCTCCTCACTAATACCACCCAGTTATCAATCACCATCAAGAGGGCTGGTCCTCTTTGTTGGTAAACAGTGATCCACATGAACGGCCACCTTCGTCAACCAATGACCATATGTAATAATCATTATTGGTCGTATACAATTATCAACACCACCAACAATTAATGGCCATGATTAGTCATAAAAGATAATTGACAGTGTCTCATTGATTGTCATTAACCATTACTAGACTATTTTACTTGAAAGTATTTTCTACAATTTTTTATCATGAAAAAAGCTCTAATAAAATATCTCGATTCCATAAATTTATGGCAGCAACAAAAGGTTGCAATAATTGACCTTAATATATTCCATTAGATATTCCCTCTCCAACCAATTGCAGTGCATAAAACAAAGATCTTAAAGAAAATCCTTTAATTTTTAATACTTTAAAAAAAGATTTACCCAAAGGAACTGCTCTTTAGCACCTGATAAAATACCCAATAATAAATGAATTTAAACCCATTGCAATCTCAAGCCTCTAATCCTTTGGAAACATGTTGACATTTTAAGTCGCACTAGATATAAAGTCGTCATTTTTCCAGATTTCACTAAATGATAACACAAGTAGCAACTGCCTTTAATGTCTGCTTAATGCGTCAAAGAATTGGACTCTAAAATTGTGCCTAGTTAAGTTCTGCATGATCCAGATATAGATCAAAACTCTAGCAAAGCAGCCAAAGAGTAGGCATTACTTCTACCCAAAAGTCTTAAACCTGCAGCCAAGAAGCCAGACAAAGGAATTTAAATTTTTTACCTTTCAAATTTCTCTATTTCCCGAGTTTTTTTAAACTTTTTTTATTCACAAGACCACCAATGCCCACCCACTAGTAGTGCGACCATATATTTGATATATTCATGATTCACCCGCACAAAAAATAAAATAAAATAAAAAATAACTGGCCAACAAATTTCCAAGATAAACAACTAAAGAGGACAGTGTTGTTTACCAAAATTCAAATTATAAGCCATGCTCAAAACATATTGTAGGAGGTAATTACCTTTTTCTTCTCTGAGCCGCGCTTAGTGGTAGTTGAACTAGTCTTGCAAGCAGAAGCTGGCCTACTTCTTCTGCCAACTCTCCCAACAGCTAAGGACTCCTGACTCACTCAAAAAATTGCAAATCAACACTTAAATATGTACGCTTCTAAGTACGCGAAAGAATAATTGAATAATCCAGAAGGATTGATTAAAACATCTATTTTCCATTATTCCATGAAACTTTTTAAACTGTGAACTAATTTTGAGGAAAATGTGAAAAACTGCAGAAGAAATTCTTAAAGAGCCTGTTTAACCTATTTTTTATTGTTCACTCCTCGGAAACAAAAAACGAAATATAAAATTATAAATGCAAGGCTTTCAAGATTATCAAAATATGCAACTCCAAAGACTTTGAATCTCTCCTATGCACATTTATATATTTACCAAAAAGAAGGGCCTCATACCTGAGCTCCACTCTCAGCAGCTCGTTTCTGCCGAACATATTCCATTAGAGGTGTAACAACAAGAGTTTCCTTTGGAGCACCTGCAACATGTATATTAAAAGTCTGCACCAAGGTACATACACACACTCTCTCTCTCTCTCTCTCTCTAAGAACAGCAGGTTATATTCATCAAATTCATAAAAATAACTAACTAACCCGATTGCTCAGCTTCTTTTCTTTCCAACTGAATTTCTGCACTTGGTAGATTCTCGGCAGGTTTAGCAATAACCTTCAGGAACTCCAGATAATCTGGGTCTTTATTGTCCACATCAAAACCAAAAACAGCTTATTACTACAGTACTTCTAGAAACAATAAGAAGAAAAAGAAAATAAAGGTATACGTGTAATTGTTGTGCTTTCAGCTTAACTTTGAAATTTAACAGCTTAGGCGTATGGTAGAAGCCACAGCACTTCAACCCCAAAAGTACCCTAATTTTTTTTTTTTTTAAAATTACCTTTAAAAATGGTGCCTTCACGACTATCTTTTCTAGAAAAAGGCTTGGGAACACGTTGAGATGGAGCATATTCAACAATAGCCTTAAACTGAGTACCTAATCGAGAACCCAATAACACATATAATTAACCAAACAGAAAGTGCCCTTTTCATTTACAACAACATAAACTCATTCATTACCAAATTAAAATTGATAAGTAAAAGCAAAAGGGTAAGCAAAATTACCCTTTTCATTAACAAACACATGTCCATTCAACAACTCAGCAAACTCAAACACATCCGCAGGCTTCTTCAATTCTACATATGCTCGTGAATACCTCTGATGCTTGTAACTGTAAAAAAACTAAAATCCAAAGTTAAAATAAAATTTCAAAAAAAAGGCCAAAAATCAATCAATTATAAAGAATAAAAGAAATTAAAACAATACCTAGATTTTCCGGGGCGAAAGCAGAACCAATTGTAGAGGTCGTTGAAGTGATCGCGGAAAAGGGCTAAAAGGTCATTTTGAGAGAGGGAAGGAGGCAAATGACGAATCACTACTTTGGTTCTCTGCAATGGCTCCTTCATTTCATCGCATTCAATTTGCTCCGATTGTATTGAATACGAAAAATCAAAAAAGAGTTTTGATTATTTTGTACCCTAATTTTCGATTTGGGTTGAGAATGAAATTGGAATGTTGTTTATTGGAAATTTTTAGACGCACGTAACCGTTGTGTTTTTCTCTAGAGAGAAGAGAGGGCTCTGAGCACTCAAACGGGAGATTTACCCTTTGGAAACGTCGTCGTGTGGACATTTCCAATTCCCGATACGAGTAACACGTGTCGATAAATTGACGTAATTCATGTTTCATTGCCCAAGGCAAGGGCAATTGATATTCCCTATTCCTCTTTATATAACTTCTTGGAGTCCAGGGGACTTGACGTATAAAATGACTAAAAAGTCCCTTTATAGAATGGATATGCTAATTTAATAAAGAAGGATTATCAATAATAATAATAATAATAATAATGGAAAATTGTTAGTTTTCTCCCATTCAAATTAATATATATTAATTAACTTCATATTATTTTTATAATAACCAATAATTTTTAATAATATAATTTTATAATATTCTCTTATTTTTAAATAAAATTTTATTTATATTTATTATAAATTAAATGAATTATATAATTAAAAATTACAATAAAAACATTAAGAATTAAAAATAAGAAATATATGTTTTATTATAAATAAAAATTAATTCTAAAATATTTGTTAATACTTTTTGTTATTTTAAAATATTTTTGTTATAATAAATACATGTATTATAGGCCCAAGATAAATTATTAAAAAATACCTTATTTACCCCTCTTTTGTTTTAAATGTTTTGGTGATGGGAGAGTTTTTAGATATTATAAAATTAATAAAAGATAAGTGATATATATTAGTTTTCAATAGGAAAGCATTAGCAATCTCCCTAATAATAAAAGTGACAAAATAATGGAAGGCAAAAGAGAGAAATTGAATTGTGTATTCAATCCTCTTTTAAATTCTTTTATTCTCAATTTTCTCTTTAAATTCTTAATAAAATTCCTGTACATATTCCATTTATTATTTAATTTATAATTTTCATACCTTAAATCCTAAAATTTTATTTTTGACATCTTAATCAATACTTAAATAAATAATTTTAAAAAAATTGACAACAAAGTATGTAGGATACATTTTTATTTTTGTAAAAATAAAATAGAATAAACATATTGTGAAATGACTTTTTTATCTTTTGCTTTTGACCCTTCTTCTCTGTCTTCTTCTCCTTTTACTTTTTTTAGTACTTATAGAATATTTCTTTTTATATTATTATGTACTCATCGCAGCTTATTTCATATGCAAAATTTAATATCAATAAAGAAAAAATTAATAACTAAACTTGCGTTAAATAATTTGATTACAATTCATATGATTATATTGTTATAAGATAGTATATGTTAAGTCTCTTAAGAACAAATAAAGTTAATTAATTTAAATAATTTAAGTTAAGATTTTCTTTAAAATTTAAAATAGTATACAAAATAATTTTTAAGGGCAAACATAATACTACCCTTTTATTTATATTTTTATGCATACACTTTCTCGCTCTCCATACAAAACACTTCCAAAAAAGTCAAGTCTCTTGCCCTTTCTCATCTCTTCATACCCAGGCCAACGCAATCCCTTTAGCTCTCCTCTCTTCGCAAGTAAGTAAAATCTCAGTTCATCTCATCATCTGACGGTTTGTTTTCATACTTTGCTTTCCCCAAATTGCCCTCGCCTTTTCCTCTCAACTTCAATTTCAGTTTCTTTTCGATTATAGACTCGATTTTCTTTATCTCGGTTTGTAAATTTTATCGGATGTAATGCATAATTGATCGTCGTCGTTGTTTTGTTCAATAGTTTCGCAAAACAAGCAGAAATTAAATTAAATTATGCATCAGCATAATTAATTAATTAATTGATGCTGTTTAGATTGTGTGCTTGATTATATATCAATATCAGCATATTTTTATTCAGATTTTAAATTTAATTATATAATCAGGAGTCTGAATGATTTTTATTTTAAATATTTTTATGAATTTATTCATGTTCGGTTGGATAATATTTAAAGTAATAATAAATATAGGTTTTAATGGAGTGAAATTGTAAGGGTATGGTAACTGAATTTTGTTTCTTATTCTTTAAAGATAAAGACTGAATTCAATATGAAGTGGTTTGATATTGTAAATGCATTGCAGGTAAATTGAAACTTTTTATATGATGGGAGGAAGTGCTATTGATGATGATTGGGAGCTTACTTCTCCATCTAATGGGGAGCGCACTGTGGTTTTAGTTGGCCGTACTGGCAATGGCAAAAGTGCGACGGGCAACAGTATTCTTGGAAGAAGAGCCTTCAAGTCAAGGGCTAGTTCATCTGGTGTTACTAGTACTTGTGAAATGCAGAGAACCGTGCTCAAAGATGGCCAAGTTGTTAATGTCATTGATACCCCTGGTAATTTACTGATGTCATTGCCTAGATATTCCATTTCCATGCTTGTTGATGTTGTGGTGGTAAGTGGATTGATGTTATGAGCAATTGCAGGACTTTTTGATTTTTCTGCTGGCTCTGAGTTTGTTGGCAAGGAAATTGTCAAATGTATTGGTATGGCCAAGGATGGGATCCATGCAGTCCTTGTAGTTTTCTCTGTTAGAAGCCGTTTTTCTCAAGAGGAAGAAGCTGCACTACACAGTTTGCAGACCTTGTTCGGGAAAAAAATTTTTGACTATATGATTGTTGTTTTCACTGGAGGGGATGAACTTGAAGATAATGACGAAACGTTAGAAGATTATTTGGGTCGTGAGTGTCCAAAGCCTTTAAAGGTTTGTCTCTGAACAGCAATAGTGTTCGATAATTTCCATTTTGATCAAGTTGTCTTGGGTTGCTTCTTTTGTGAAGTTTTAGATTCCTTTACGGATGGACTATTGGAAGTTTAATATGAATATATGCATGCTGAAAATACTAGATAGGTTTTATAGTAGTCCAGCCGTCTTAAAGTTCCATTTTCAATATTGCTTCATTTCCTGAATGGTTTTCTTCTGCCATGTGGGATTGGCCGGAGAGGTGATTGGTTGGTAATTTTCTGCTCGCATTACTTAATTTTAGTTATATTTTAATGTCTTTGAATGAGATGTCATTCATTCATTTGCTAAGCATTTATGCTTTTCTTATTTGTATTCTTTGATTTCATCTATTATTTAATCTTTGGTTCTTATTCTATTAACGTGTGTTCATTTGTTTGTTCCTTAAAATATGTACCTCTTTGATTTATATGCTTAAAATTAACCTACTTTTAAGATTTTAGAAGTGCACCAAGGAGGATATGACTTGCCATACAGGTCCATTTTATTAGGCGTTGTTTGAATAAAATATCAAGTCTAACTTTACAAGATTTAAAATTCTCTTAAAAATCCCTGTGGATTCTAGCCCCAGAATTGGTGTCTAAAATTTCAATGTGAGATCTTTTTTCAGTTTCAACATGCAAATCTCTTATTGTCAGAATTTACTTGATGAATTTGGTCCCTAAAACTTTTCAAGTTCAGGAGTAGGAAGAAAAATAACAAAAATGAAAATAAAGACCCCTTCAAGTTGTAGCTTTGCAATTAACAAAATCGGGTTATTTTACAGTTAAAGGGGAACTTTGTTTTACTTATTGTACTAATTTTTGTAGTTTGAAGGAATCAAAATTTTTTAATTATAATACTGCAAAATTAGGTCAATTATGTAGATGCCACAGAAAATATGATCATGTCTTTTGGCAGTTTTGAGCTTTGGTCACTTGAGTTTGTTTATGACAATAGTACAGTCTTTCATGCTTTTTTCTAAATGTAAGAATTTGCCTAGTGAAGAGGCAGCTTCTGATTTGTAGGCACTAATTTTGATTGGGTCAAAACTTTTCACTGGAATATATGCAGATTTGATGGACGTAAATTTTTTCTGTTATATGGAATGCTGATCACCTTTTAAGATCTTTAAATTTGATGGATGTAAAAGGTTATTGTAAGTGGTCAAACCATAAGGAGAATGGAATTAATTATTAAAAGTTGATTATTGCTTGCCCTTAAATAGTTTTTGGGGATGCATGATATTAAGTACCAATGATCACAATAAAAACAAATTTTGTCAGCTGAATATCTTCAAACTTTTAGAGACTACAAGTGTTTGATTGGTTTATCAATGCTTACGAAAGGGGCTAACATTTGCTTTATTCCTGATCATTTTTCCATTATTTTAGGAAATCCTTCAACTATGTGATAATAGGTGCGTGCTTTTTGATAACAAGACTAAGGATGAGGCCAAGAGAACTGAGCAGGTTTGGAAGCTTCTTTCTCTGGTTAACTCTGTGGCCGTGCAGAATGGTGGGCAGCCATATACGGATGATATCTTTGCTGAGTTGAAGGTGACTTCATTACTATCGTGATAGACTTCTGTGCTGCTTCTTTCTGAACATGTCATGACGATGTCTCTTTTTCTTTTTTCTTTTTTCTATTCAGAAAGGGGCTACTAAACTCCGTGATCAACAATTTGAGGTTGATTCTCTCAAGGGATATTCAAAACGAGAAATTTCAGAGCTGAAGGAGCAGATGCATAAATCATATGAAGATCAACTCAAACGAATTACTGAGATGGTATTTTTTATGCTCCTTGTTTTGGCATCAAAATATGACATGCATATGTGCTCATTTCTCAGATCCAAAAATGCTTATAAAGTGTGCAGGTACCGGTAATGATATTCTAAATTGTGAGACTTGGAGGTGATAAAGACTGCCGCTGTATCCTTACCCCTAGATTGTTGGAGATTGCCATCTGAAAAAGGCTTTATCTTGCTAGTTAATGGGGACAAATCTGTTATTAAGTTATCTGTTCACTGATTGTGTTTTGAAGGCTGTAACATGTTCTTACCTTGAAGATTGTTTGACTGTCTTCTTCTGTTTTGTTTCTTGATGAAATTAAGTAGATTACTTATGGTAGTAGCTATAGGTGGTTTGCTCATCATGACTTGCACTTAGGAGTGGATCCTGCACTTGTTTAGTCATCAATCATAAGAACATTTCTTGTAATGCTGTAGATCCTGTTTTGTTGCTAGGAATTTTGCACTCCTGAATCTGTGGGAACATTTGAAATGTTATAAGCAAGTTGTGTTATATTCTAATTTTGTTAAAAACAGAATAGCCACATTCAAAATAAGTTTTTTGGAAAATATAGTTAGGTACATGGAACCTAATCAAATAGCTGTGTAGTTTAAATGTTCCTTTCCACAGTTTTAATTTATAGCAAGGCAGTAGAATGAACTGGCATTAAGTGAGATCCTATTCAACAATAATCTGGATTTGCTGTAGCAGTCTGTGTACTGACTGTGTCTGAGGTGCTAATAAGTTTTAATCTCCACATTCCTGGAGTGGCAAAATGAAAAAGTTAGTATATTCTTTAATACCTTATATTTTGGGTTTATCTGTTTATTTTTTTAAGCTTTTGTTTCTACCATTTATCAATGATTGAGAGAGTGGAATTGATTGAAGTAAGAAAGTTGTGCCGAGTATGGTGAACTTAGCAACTCCCTTTGCAATTGGATTAAACTAAATTAATACTTAAGAATTTTCTTCTCTTAAGTTGGAGTTTTATATTACCAGTACCCAATCTTTCTTTGTATTATACTGCTACTCCAGGGCTTAATGGCATGTTTTCTGACTGATATTGATGCTTTTTTGATAGGTTGAGTCTAAGCTCAAAGAGACAACAACTAGGCTCGAACAGCAATTGGCAGAGGAGCAAGCTGCTCGATTAAAGGCAGAAGAGGTTGCACAATTAGCTCAAATGAAGTCGAATGACGAAATTCGTAAGCTTAGAGAGAATCTTGAAAGAGCTCAGAGGGAGACAGAGGAGCTTCGTAAGCAAGCTGAAAAAGGAGGGTGTGCCATTCTTTGACCTAATCACCTGCTGGCACTATATGCCATTGGCATGAAAATCACCTAAAGTATATTTTTGCTGTCTCCCCTACCTTTTCAGATAATATTTGAAGTTAATACTGCATTTATTCTCAGTGTTTTACTACAGTCAAGAAGCTTGTATCCTCTATGATGTAAATGTTCCCAGTCCAATCTCGAGTGCGGTCTTAAGATAGTATTATATGGAAAAATTGAATTGACATCAAATGAAGTTTCTTTTATGGAGCCGTTTAGAATCTTTTCTTACACGGTGAATCCAAAAAGATCTGATTCCTTTTTCTCCGCACGCTATCTTGTTTCCACATTTGTAACAGATACAACCCAAAATACGCCCTTTTAACAATCAATGACTTTCCCAAAAACTCAAACACACTTGAGCTTACTTGTACCTTAACTTTTTTGTTTTCACTCTTCTAATGTGATATCAGTTTGTATAAATAGTTTGTTTGTATAGAATTTACTCCTTTCATACAACAGAGTAATCCTAATATCCAAGAGACTTGCAATAAAACCACCAAGCCTATGACCCTTCTTTGATTCACGCCAAACTTCAACCAGCTCATAGCCTAGATTTATCAAGTACAACATTTATTTATGCATATCTGACACAATCTTTATTTACCTTATACATAATGCAAATCCTTCGACATCATACAGCTTCAGTTTTATAGATATTAAGTTTCAGCATAACAACTGGTCTCCCAAGGAGAAGAAGCCAATGATAAGTCAGCGTAAGTAATTAAGTTACACATAAACTCATCCAGTTTCATATATTGCTGGTTTCAAAAATAGGTATCAAGTAGCACACACATTCAGTAGATAATGTAGTCTGATCTAGAAATTCCGAGACTGAAGAAATTCACTGAGATGCCACAAGCTTGATATCCAGCATCTAGCTTACCTGCAAATGGGAGAAAACATTGATGCACGCGCAACACGAGTGTGTAGAAATGAAATGTGATGGGAGAATTAATTACCCGAGATAGAGTATCTTCTTGTCTGGGTGAGAGTAAGCAGTGCCACCACCCTCGATGATAGCAGGACTGAAGAAATTCCGAGAAGCTAATGCATGGATTGCATTCAGCTCTTGCCCAGTCACCGTGTTTGCTTGCTGAAACCTCTCCATTTCTGCTATCTGAGTTTCAGAAACAATGAAATTTTAATAACGTGCAGAAATTTTGGAAGAGGGCGAGAACAAATGCATTACACATACAACGGACTGATTTGCATACCTTTGATCGGAGACACACGCTTTCATTTTCCAGCTCAATCTCCTATGAAAATGAAAATGTTAAAGAGTTCCATAAAAGCTTTGAAGAAAACCAAAAAAAGGCTAAACAGGATTTAATGAATTTTAATTATTACCCTTTTCTGCAAGAACTCAATTTCAGCTAGCCGCATTTCATGCTGTTGCACAAAACAGGAAACGCACAAAGCAACAAATTATTTTCAAAATGACATAAATTACATATATTGAATGTATATCGATAAAGTTTATGCAATGTATTGTTGCAAAACAATGGTGTATTGCTCAAATTCAATTATTTTTTGTATGCATAATGCAATTAATTAATTACCTTCTTGGATCTGATCCTAGTGATGCCTCGCTCAAGCCTGTTCTCAAGTTGCTTAAGCTCCTTTACAGTTAAAGAACTCAGAGAATCACCCATCAAATGCCTATATGAAGAGTCAAGAGTGAGATAACCAATTGAAAATTTAATTGAAATTGTATATTTTGGAATAATTAATTAACTACACTTAATATGAAAATAATTGTTGATGAAATAATTGAAAATACCTGTTAGAATTCAGTGACATTTGAATTTGCTGCCGCAGCTTTGCTGACTCTTGCTGATAGTACTGTTTCCATGGGTCACATGTAACGGGAGAAGTTAAATTTTTATTGGGAACTTTATATTTCAATGCTAGCTATGTGGTAATAAATGATAATTAGTTGTTTTTTTTTCACCTTTTCATAATAATATATATTCCTAGCAAAGCCTGAATTTATAGCTTAAATTAATGAATTACTTACCTGAGCATTGATCTCAGTAACAGTGCCAGAATTTATTTATTTTATAGCTTAAATTACATACATTTCCACATGCGCGCACGCGCACACACACATACATACACACACGCTAAGAACAGCAAGTTATATTCATCAAATTCATCTAAAAATAACTAACTAACCAGATAGCTCAGCTTCTTTTCTTTCCAACTGAATTTCTGAACGTGGTAGATTCTATGCAGGTTTAGCAATAACCTTCAAGAACTCCAGATAATCCGGGTCTTTATTGTCCACATAAAAACCAAATACAACTTATTGCTACAGTACTTCTAAAAACAATAAGAAGATAAAGAAAATAAGGCAACTTTGAAATTTGGCAGCTTAACTGTACGGTAAAAGTCACAACATTTCAACCTTAAAAGTACTTAAGTTTTTTTTTAATAAAAAAAAAATTACCTTTAAAAATGGTGCCTTCATGGTTATTCTTTCTAGAACAAGGCTTAGGACATGTTGAGATGGAGCATATTCAACAACAGCCTTAAACTGAGCACCTAATTGAGAAACCAATAACACATCTAATCAACCAAATAGAAAGTGCCCTTTTGATTTAAAACAACATAAACTCATTCTTACCAAATTAAGATTGATAAGTAAAAGTAAAAGTGGAAGCAAAATTACCCTTTTCATTAACAAAAAGATGTCCATTCAACAACTCCGCAAACTCAAACACATCCGCATGCTTCTTCAATTCTTCATATGCTCGTGAATGCCTCTGATGCTTGTAACTATTAAAAAACTAAAACCCAAGTTGAAATAATTTTTTTTTAAAAAACCCAAAAATCAATCAATTATAAAAAAATTAAAAAAAAACCTAAATTTTCCAAGGAAAAAGTAGAACCAATTGTAACAGTCATTGAAGTGATCGTGGAAAAAGGCTAAAAGGTCATTTTGAGAGAGGGAAGGAGGCAAATGACGAATCAATACTTTGGTTCTCTGCAATGGCTCCTTCATTTCATCGCATTCAATTTGTTCCAATTGTATTGAAATCAAAAATCAAAAAAGAGTTTTGATTATTTTGTACCCTAATTTTTTATTTGGGTTGAGAACGAAATTGGAATGTTGTTTATTGGAAAGTTTTAGATGCACATAACCATTGTGTTAACACTCACAAACGGAAGATTTACCCATGGGAAACGTTGTCGTGTGGGTGTTCCCTAAGCGGGTAACACGTGTCGATAAGTTAACGAGATTCATATTTCCTTACCCGGGGCAACATCAATTGATATTCCCTACTTCCCTTCGTATTACTTTTGGGGAGTCTAGGAATGTCGTGGATATTCCTCTATTCAAATCAATATATATTAGTTATTTTAGTATTTTTTAAAATATTTAATAATTTTTTAATAATATAGTTTTATATTATTTTTATTTTTATTTTAAAATAAATTTATATTTATATTTATTATAAATTAAATGAATAATACAAATTTTTTAAAAAAATTAAATACTAAAAATAAAAATATATGCTTCAATATAAATAAAATTTAATTATAAAATATTTTCTTGTACTTTTTGTTACTTTAAAATATTTTTCTTATAATGAATTCATATATTATAGCTCCAAGATAAGTTATTAAGAAAATTACTCATTTTCCCTTTTTTGTTTTAAATTTTTTGGGGACGGAAGAGTTTTTAGATATTATAAAATCAATAAGAAATAAGTCATATATATTAGTTCCAATAGAAAAAAGAAATTAACAACCTTCTTAATAATAAAAGTGACAAAATAATGAAAGGCAAAAGAGAGAAATTACATGTTCATTCATTTTTTAGATTCTTTTCTTCTCAACTTTCTATTTAAACCCTTTTAAATTCTTTTCTTCTCAACTTTCTATGTAATTTTTTTTTTACATTCTTTACTTCTCAACTTTCTATTTAAACTCTTTCATATTCTTTTCTTCAAACTCTTTCAGATTCTTTACTTTTCAACTTTCTATTTAAACTCTCTTACATCCTTTACTTCTCAACTTTCTATTTAAACTTTCTATTACATTCATTATTCAATTTATAACTTTCATACCTTAAATCCTAAAATTTAAGTCAAGCCTCTTCCCCTTTCTCATCTCTTCATACGCAACACAATCTTTTTAGACCTCCTCTCTTCGCAAGTAAGTAAAATCTCAGTTCATCACATTATCTCACTGTTTGTTTTCACACTTTGCTTTCTCCAAATTGCCCTCGCCTTTTCCTCTCAATCTCAATTTTTAGTTTTTTCTTTTGATTATAGACTCTATTTTCTTTACCTTGGTTTGTAAATTTTATCGGATGTACTGCATAATCATGGACGACCCAATTAAGGCCCATGAGGGGTTTCAACCCCTTCTGAACTATTAATTTTTCTTTTAAATGTACCCCAAGCCATTTTTAAAAGGATTAAATAAAAAAATTTAGACACATTTTTCATATAACAAAAGACTTATTGTTCAATGTTAAGAGTTTATTTGATGGTTTTAAAGTCCTGATTCAAATCCCAATAGCCGCATTAGTTTGTTTTTTTTAATATTTCACGAAAACTACTTAGAAAAATGATACTTTCATGCCTTTGAAATAAATAATTTGTTACTATTATTATTTAGAATTTAAAAAAAAGTAATGAAATTTGAGTTTTTGAGACTTAAAATGTATGGTGTAAACATTAAAAAAAAAACCCATATTAAATAAAATTTTTGAATTAAGCCCCCCTAATTGAAGTGTTTGGGTCCGCCACTGTGCATAATTGATCATCGTCATTTTTTTTCAATAATTTCATAAAACAAACAGAATTAAATTAAATTATATAATAGCATAATTAATTAATTAACTGATGTTGTTTAGATTCTGAGCTTGATTATATATCAATGCATCATATTTTTATTAAGATTATAAATTTAACTATATCGTCGGGGTCCGAATGATTTTTATTTTTAATATTTTTTATGAATTTATTCATGTTCGGTTGGATAATATTTAAAGTGATAAAAAAATTAAATACTAAAAATAAAAATATATGCTTCAATATAAATAAAATTTAATTATAAAATATTTTCTTGTACTTTTTGTTACTTTAAAATATTTTTCTTATAATGAATTCATATATTATAGCTCCAAGATAAGTTATTAAGAAAATTACTCATTTTCCCTTTTTTGTTTTAAATTTTTTGGGGACGGAAGAGTTTTTAGATATTATAAAATCAATAAGAAATAAGTCATATATATTAGTTCCAATAGAAAAAAGAAATTAACAACCTTCTTAATAATAAAAGTGACAAAATAATGAAAGGCAAAAGAGAGAAATTACATGTTCATTCATTTTTTAGATTCTTTTCTTCTCAACTTTCTATTTAAACCCTTTTAAATTCTTTTCTTCTCAACTTTCTATGTAATTTTTTTTTTACATTCTTTACTTCTCAACTTTCTATTTAAACTCTTTCATATTCTTTTCTTCAAACTCTTTCAGATTCTTTACTTTTCAACTTTCTATTTAAACTCTCTTACATCCTTTACTTCTCAACTTTCTATTTAAACTTTCTATTACATTCATTATTCAATTTATAACTTTCATACCTTAAATCCTAAAATTTAAGTCAAGCCTCTTCCCCTTTCTCATCTCTTCATACGCAACACAATCTTTTTAGACCTCCTCTCTTCGCAAGTAAGTAAAATCTCAGTTCATCACATTATCTCACTGTTTGTTTTCACACTTTGCTTTCTCCAAATTGCCCTCGCCTTTTCCTCTCAATCTCAATTTTTAGTTTTTTCTTTTGATTATAGACTCTATTTTCTTTACCTTGGTTTGTAAATTTTATCGGATGTACTGCATAATCATGGACGACCCAATTAAGGCCCATGAGGGGTTTCAACCCCTTCTGAACTATTAATTTTTCTTTTAAATGTACCCCAAGCCATTTTTAAAAGGATTAAATAAAAAAATTTAGACACATTTTTCATATAACAAAAGACTTATTGTTCAATGTTAAGAGTTTATTTGATGGTTTTAAAGTCCTGATTCAAATCCCAATAGCCGCATTAGTTTGTTTTTTTTAATATTTCACGAAAACTACTTAGAAAAATGATACTTTCATGCCTTTGAAATAAATAATTTGTTACTATTATTATTTAGAATTTAAAAAAAAGTAATGAAATTTGAGTTTTTGAGACTTAAAATGTATGGTGTAAACATTAAAAAAAAAACCCATATTAAATAAAATTTTTGAATTAAGCCCCCCTAATTGAAGTGTTTGGGTCCGCCACTGTGCATAATTGATCATCGTCATTTTTTTTCAATAATTTCATAAAACAAACAGAATTAAATTAAATTATATAATAGCATAATTAATTAATTAACTGATGTTGTTTAGATTCTGAGCTTGATTATATATCAATGCATCATATTTTTATTAAGATTATAAATTTAACTATATCGTCGGGGTCCGAATGATTTTTATTTTTAATATTTTTTATGAATTTATTCATGTTCGGTTGGATAATATTTAAAGTGATAACAAATATAAGTTTTAATGAAGTGAAATTGTAAGGGTATGGTAACTAAATTTTCTTTCTTATTGTTTAACGATAAAAAGTGAATTCAATGTGAAGTGGTTTGATACTGTAAATGCATTGCAGGTAAATTGAAATTTTTTTTAGGATGGGAGAAAGAGTGGTTGATGGCGATTGGAAGCCTACTTCTCCATCTAATGGGGAGCGCACTGTGGTTTTACTTGGCCGTACTGGCAATGGCAAAAGTGCGACGGGCAATAGTATTCTCGGAAGAAAAGCCTTCAAGGCGAGTGCTGGCTCGTCTGGTGTTACTATAACTTGTGAAATGAAGACAACCGTGCTCAAAGATGGCCAAGTTGTTAATGTCATTGATACCCCCGGTAATTTACTAATGTTGGTGCCTAGATATTCCATTCCATGCTTGTTGATGTTGTGGTGGCAAGTAGATTGATGTTATGAGCCATTGCAGGGCTTTTTGATTCTTCCGCTGGCTCTGAGTTTGTCGGCAAGGAAATTGTCAAATGTATTGGTTTGGCCAAGGGTGGGATCCATGCAGTCCTTGTAGTTTTCTCTGCTCGAAACCGTTTTTCTCAAGAGGAAGAAGCTGCAGTACACCGTTTGCCGACCTTGTTCGGGAAAAAAATTTTTGACTATATGATTGTTATTTTCACTGGAGGGGATTATCTTGAAGATAATGAGAAAACATTAGAAGATTATTTGGGTCATGAGTGTCCAAAGCCTTTAAAGGTTTGTTTCTGAACTGCAACAGTGTTCGATAATTTCATTAGTCATTTTGATCAAGTTGTCTTTGGTTGGGTCTTTTGTGAAGTTTTAGACTCCTTTACGGTTGGACCATTGGAAGTTTACTATGAATATATGCATGCTGAAAATACTAGATAGGTGTATAGTAGTCCAGCCGTCTTAAAATTCCATTTTCAATAGGGCTTCATTTCCTGAATGGTTTTCTTCTGCCATGCGGGATATGCCGGAGAGGTGATTGGTTGGTAATTTTCTGCTGGCATTACTTAATTTTAGTTATATTTTAATGTCTTTAAATGAGATGTCATTCATTCATTTGCTAAGCATTTATGCTTTTCTTATTTGTATTCTTTGATTTCCTCTGCTATTTAATCTTGGTTCTTATTCTATTAACGTGTGTTCATTTGTTTGTTTCTTAAAATATGTACCTCTTTGATTTATACGTGAGGTCCATTTTATTCGGCGTTGTTTGAATAAAATATCAAGACTAACTTTACAATATTTAAAATTCTCTTAAAAATTTCTGTGGATTCTAGCCTCAGAATTGTTGTCTAAAATTTCAATGTGAGATCCTTTTTCAGTTTCAACATGCAAATCTCTTATTTTCAGAATGTACTTGATGAATTTGGTTTCTAAAATTTTTTAACTTGAGAAAGATTTATATCAAGTTCTTCTATTTTACTGCATACTTGATTTAACCTATGAGGAGTGGGAAGAAAAATAACAAAAAAGAAAATAAAGACCCCTTCAAGTTGTAGCTCTGCAATTAACAAAATCGGGTTATTTTAAGGGAACTTTGTTTTACTTATTGTACCAATTTTTGTAGTTTGAAGGAATCAATTGTAGATGCCACAATTAGGTCAATTATGTAGATGCCACAGAAAATGTGATCTTGCCTTTTGGCAGTTTTGAGCTTTGATCACAATAATACAGTCTTTCATGCTTTGTTCTATAATGTAAGAATTTGCCGAGTGAAGAGGCAGCTACTGCTTTGTAGCCACTAATTTTGATTGAGTCAAATGCTTTTCACGGGAATATATGCAGATTATTATTATTATTATTATTTGTTATTTGGAATGCTGATCACCTTTTAAGGTCTTTAAATTTGATGGACGTAAGAGGTTATGTAAGTGGTCAAACCATAAGGAGAATGGAATTGATTATTAAATAGTTTCTGAGGAGGCCTGATATTAAGTGCCTACGATCACAATAAAAACAAATTTTGTCAGCTTAATATCCTCAAACTTTTAGAGACTACAAGTGTTTGATTGGTTCATCAATGCTTACGAAATGAGCTAACATTTGCTTTATTCCTGATCATTTTTCCATTATTTTAGGAAATCCTTCAACTATGTGATAATAGGTGCGTGCTTTTTGATAACAAGACCAAGGATGAGGCCAAGAGAACTGAGCAGGTTGGGAAGCTTCTTTCTCTGGTTAACTCTGTGATCGAGCAGAATGGTGGGCAGCCATATACGGACGAGCTCCTTGCTGAGTTGAAGGTGACTTCGTTACTGTCGTGATTGACTTCTGTGCTGCTTCTTTCTGAACATGTCATGACAATATCTCTTTTTCTTTTTTTTTTTCTACTCAGAGAGGGGCTACTGAACTCCGTGATCAACAAGCTGAGGTTGATTCTCTCAAGGAATATTCAAAACTAGAAATTTCAAAGCTAATGGGCCAGATGCAGGAATCATATGAAGATCAAATCAAACGAATTACTGAGATGGTATTTTTTATACTCCTTGTTTTGGCATCAAAATATGACATGCATATGTGGGTTATTCTATGATAGTAGCTATAGGTGGTTTACTTATCATGACTTGCACTTGGGAATGGATTCAGCATTTGTTTAGTCATCAATCATGAGAACATTTCTTGTAAAACTGTGGATACTATTTTCTTGCCTGAATCTGTGGGAATAATTGAGATTATGACATATTCTAATTTGTTTAAAAACAAAATAGCCACATTCAAAATAAGTTTTCATGAAAATATAGTTAGGCACGTGGAACCTAATCAAATGCCTGCATAGTTTTGATTTTCATTTCCACAGTTTTAATTTATAGCAAGGCAATACATTGATTTGGAATTAAGCCAGATCCTATTCAACAAGAATCTGAATTTGCTGGAACATTCTGTGTAATGACTATATGTCTGAGGTGCTAATAAGTTTTAGTCTTCACATTCCTGGAGTATGGCAAAATTAAAAAGTTAGTAGATTCTTTAATACTTTATATTTTGAATTTATGTGTTAGATTTTTTTAAGCTTTTGTTTCTACCATTTATCAATGATTGAGAGTCTGGAATTGATTGAAGTAAGAATGTTTCGCCGAGTATGGTGAACTTAGCAACTCCCTTTGCAATTGGATTAAACTAAATTAATACTCAAGAATTTGCTTCTCTTAAGTTGGAGTTTTATAATACCAATACCCATATTTTTTATTTATTATTTTTTTTGTATTATGCTACTACTCTAGGGCTTAGTAGCATGTTTTCCGACTGATATTGATGCTTTTTTGATAGGTTGAGTCTGAGCTCAAAGAGACAACAACTAGGCTCGAACAGCAATTGGTAGAGGAGCAAGCAGCTCGGTTAAGGGCAGAAGAGGTTGCACAATTAGCTCAAATGAAGTCGATGAAATTCAAGCTGGGAGTGCTGAGAAGGAGACTGCGGAGCGCCCTAAGAAAGCTTATAATGGGGATTGTGCCAGTTTTTGACCTAGTCACCTGCAGGCACAATGTGCCATCGGCGTGAAAATCGCCTAAAGTATATTTTCTTATTGTGCCATTCTTTGACCTAGTCACCTGCAGGCACAATGGAAAAACCGTATTGACATCAAATGAAGTTTCTTTTATGGAGCCGTCTAGAATCTTTTCTTACACAGTGGATTCAAAGAGATCTGATTCCTTTTCTCCTCATTGAGCTCTTAACGAACGCTATATTGTTTCCACATTTGTAGCAGATACAACCCAAAATGTCCCCTTCTAATAATCATGACTTTCCCAAAAATTCAAACAGACTAACAGAGCAAACCTAACATCCAAGAGACTTGCAATAAAACCACCAAGCCTATGACCCTTCTTTGATCCACACCATACTTCAACTAGCTCATGGTCTAGGTTTAGCAAGTACAATATTTATTTTTGCATATATGACACAATCTATATTTACCTTATACATGATGCAAATCCTTCGACATCATACAGCCTCAGTTTTGTAAGTTTTATAGATATAAGTTTCAGCATAATAACTGGTCTCCCAAAGAGAAGATGCCAATGATAAGTCAGCGTAAGTAATTAGTTTACACATAAACTCATCCAGTTTCATATATTGCTGATTCAAAAATAGGTATCAAGTAGCACACACATTCAGTAGATAATGATAGTCTGATCGTAGATCTCGTACTGAGATGCCACAAGCTTGATCTCCAGTATCTAGCTTACCAGCAAACGGGAGAAAACATTGATGCACGCGCAACATGATAAAGTTTATGCAATGTATTGTTGCAAAACAATGGTGTATTGCTCAAATTCAATTATTTTTTGTATGCATAATGAAATTAATTAATTACCTTCTTGGACCTGATCCTCGTGATGCCCCACTCAAGCCTGTTCTCCAGTTGCTTAAGCTCCTTTACAGTTAAAGAACTCAGAGAATCACGCATCAAATGCCTATATGAAGAGTCAAGAGTGAGATAGCCAATTGAAAATTCAATTGAAATTGTATATTTTGGCATAATTAATTAACTATGCTTAATATGAAAATGATTGTTGATGAAATAATTGAAAATACTTGTTAGAATTCTGTAACATTTGAATTTGCTGCCGCAGCTTCACTGATTCCTGCTGATAGTACCGTTTTCAGGGGTCACATGTAATGGGAAAAGTTAATTTTTTATTAGGAACTTTATATTTCAATGCTAGCTATGTGGTAACAAATGGTAATTAGTTGGTTTTTTCTTTTTTCTTTTTTTTTCACCTTTTCATAATAATATATGCTCCTAGCAAAGCCTGAATTTATAGTTTAAATTAATGAATTACTTACCTGAGCATTGATCTCAGTAACAGTGCCAGAATTTATTAATTCTGTAGCTTAAATTTCGTACATTTATGCACACACACACTAAGAACACCAGGTTATATTAATCAAATTCATCTCAAAATAACTAACTAACCAGATAGCACAGCTTCTTTTCTTTCCAACTGAATTTCTGCACTTGGTAGATTCTCAGCAAGTTTAGCAATAACCTTCAGGAACTCCAAATAATCCGGGTCTTTATTATCCACATCAAAATCAAATATGGCTTATTACTGCAGTACTTCTAAAAACAATAAGAAGATAAAGAAAACAAAGGTATTCTTGTAATTGCTGTGCTTTTACTTAACTTTGATATTTAGCAGCTTAAGTGTACAGTAAAAACCACGTAACTTCAACTTCGAAAGTGCCCTAAGTTTTTTTTTTTAAAATAAAAAGAATTACTATAACATATGCATTTTAATTTTCCTAATTAAGTGTATTATTTAATTTTTTTCCTTCGATATTAATTTTAAATTTGTTATGAAATAAAGTTGGATTTTATTTCAACACGGGTCCGGCATTAGCTTAATTAGTAGTAATCCTTAAAAAAAATTAATTTCTAAAAATGGAAAGGAGGGAACTAATTTCCAAAAGAGAAAAGAGAGAGGGGCACGCGAGAGAGAAGAAGAGAGAGAGAAATTGACCCATTTAGCCCAACTCGACCCACGAGACCGACCCGACTCCAACTCTCGTTTCTAGCTACCGTTTCGGTCAGGCTTGGTATTGATCTGAAGCTTGAGTGACGCCGGTCATATCCCCGCTGTCATCGTCACTGGAAAATAGCCAGAACGCCGATGATCGAAGCTTGAAAGACCGCGACTCAATCCATTTTCATCGCCGTCAATCTTGCTAGAATTAGGTTGCACCACCGGCTTTGTTCGATTCCTCACATCACCAGCTTTTATTTCCGACCAACCTCGCCACCCGAAACTTCCGTTTTGGCTGTGAACGACCGCTAGAAAGCTCACAGCTTTGGGAGCACGATTCGCTGCCATTGCCGCGCGTGGAAGGTCACCGCTGGAACCATTGGATTCATCGAGATAAGAACTATCAGACTTGAGCTTCCCGTCACCGTTGGCTAAATTCTGGTCACCGTTGACCGGTGGGGGCATTTCGATAATTTCACAAGACTTTAGGGGAATTTGTAATTTGTGGAATCGGTGGATAATTTGGTAATTTTAGGTTAGGGCAGTGAGGTAATTTGAGACTTCGAGGTTAATTCGATAATTTAAATTATTAACGGCATTATGGTAATTTCGCACTTTGAGGGTAATTTTGTAAATTTAAAACTTGTGATTAATTTTGTTATCTGAATTGTGGACAATTTTGTAATTTAAGATGTTAAGGATGATTCGATAAATTATGATTTTGATAGTAATTCGGTAAATTTCGGTGTCAAGGGTATTTTGGTAATTTTTGGACATAAGGGTAATTTTGAAATTTTATAGTTTGGTTTTGAGATTTATTTCGTAGTGTTAGTCGTACTTCATGATACAAATAATAATTATGTCGTTTATTTAATTAGGAGGACCCGCGAGCGAGAATCAATCCGCAGACGTTTATGGTACCGAGTTTGGATATTGTTAGTGTGAGTGGAATGTACAAAACTTATTTTCATAATATATTCTAATTTTATCATACAGTACAACATATTTTGATAATAAGTATTTGATGCTTCGATTTAATGATTTTCTAAAAAAATTAAATTTTATTCTACGTGCTGATATTTATTATTATTGAAAATGAGTTTGATTAATGATTTGATTATCATTTTTGAGAAAATGCATGATATTGGAATTGAGTGGATTTGAGATATATTGAATAAAAAGGAAATGAGATTTCAAATGTGATTATATGTTTATGTACATGTGTATAAAAAGTTGTTTGGAAAATCATTGGACAATACCCTTCCCCTTCAGATACAGAGATACATATAATATGAGATGAATACAGTGATATAGATGATATGAGATGAGAGGTCTTTGAGGCCCGTCTGAAAACACATAAAGGCTTTGGGCCGTGTTTGGGCGCTTTTGCCTGTTGGGGGCTTATGCATGCAGTATGATGATTACAGAGATACATATGTCGAGATATATGAGATATGAGATGACATTTTCCAGTCTATCTGTTGTAGCTCCGGGGCATGATGGTTACTTGATTGCTCGTTCGTTGAGGTCCGGATATGATGAGATTATTCCCCTAGGTACTTGTTTGGTGATAGTTTTTGGTATTAAGTTTTTGATATTATAAGTGTTATGATTTCATTGATTTTATGCAGATTTATGTAATATTGTTATTTCAGTGCATGATTTGAATTAAATAAGTTTAAATAAGTTCTTATGATATTTTGATGAAATTAATTTGGAAAAGATTAAATCATTTTAAATAAATTTATTTTTCCAAAAACTATTATCCACTCACTGAGCTTACTGAGTTTTATACTCACTCTGTTTTTATTATATTCCCCCTCCCTCCACAGGAGATTTGCAGGTACATCAGTGACCTAGCACCGATAGTTAGATTGAAATTATGGCCACGTGATGGTGTTAGGAATCATAGATGTTTTGTTGGGACATTTTGAATTAGATAATTTATTACTTATTTGTGATTAAGGATAAACTATTGTATTCTTAACATTATATGTTTGAAGGATACTGGTATTTAAATTGAGGAAGTTAGTTGTAGAGGTTGATTACATATTGTATTATTTTTTGGGAGTATTAATTGTATAAATTGCAGATCTGGGGATGTCATAATTATATAGGAGACTCTGTTGCATTTTTGGTTGAATTCTTAAATATCAGAATTATTATTGATTTGATCAATCGAGATTAGATAGACTCGTCCTGGGGATTCGAAGCGGATCGTTTCAATTACCTTTAAAAATGGTGCCTTCTTGACTACCTTTTCTAGAACAAGGCTTGGGAACACGTTGAGATGAAACATATTCAACAATAGCCTTAAACTGAGCCCCTAATCGAGAACCCAATAACACATATAATTAACCAAATAGAAAGTGCCATTTTCATTTGAAACAACATAAACACATTCATACCAAATTAAGATTGATAAGTAAAAGCTAATGGGTTAGCAAAATTACCCTTTCATTAACAAACACATGTCCATTCAATAACTCAGCAAACTCAAACACATCCTAAATTTTCGGGCGAACGTGAAACCAATTGTAACCGTCGTTGAAGTGATCGTGGAAAAGGGCTAAAAGGTCATTTTGAGAGAGGGAAAGAGGCAAATGACAAATCACTACTTTGGTTCTCTGCAATGGCTCCGTCATTTCATTGCATTCAATTTGTTCCGACTGTATTGAATTTGAAAAATTGAAAAAGAGTTTTGATTACTTTGTACCCTAATTTTCAATTTGGGTTGAGAATGAAATTGGAATATTGTTTATTGGAAAGTTTTAGACACACATAACCGTTGTGTTTTCCTCTGGAGAGGCCTTTGAGCACTAACAAGATTCATTTTTCGTTGCCTGGGGCAAAAGGCAATTAACATTCCTCATTTCCCTTCGTATTTACTTATGGGAAGTTTAGGCCATCTCCAATGTGATACCAAAACTAACAGCAAATCACCTTTTACATCATTTTTTTTTTGTGTAAAATACTTCTCCAATATAACACCAAAACCAACACCAAAATGGTGTTTGAATAGTATTGCACGAAATATGGTGCAATACTATTCATTTGGTGCTAGGAAAAAAAAGTCCCAATTATCCTTATTACTTTTTCTTATTTACATATATGTCTTATTTTATATAATATTTTAATTTATTTTTATTATTTTTATTTTTAATTTTTGAATATTATACTAATATTTTAAATAAAAAATATTCAACACAAAAATTAATAATAAAAATAAAATACCAATAACATTAATTACTAGATTACATATTACAAAGTTAAAAATACAAAATTAAATTAACACAACTTAAAAAAGTTACTACTACTAGCATCAATGAGAACAATTATTTAATAATATGGGAGATCATTATTAGATCTTCCAATATCATCAAAATATTGGCCAATATTATTGGAAGTATTTTGAGAGCTTGGCCTTGTGGAGACATTCTCTACAAAATCTTAATTTGTTCATTTTGAAAATATTGTCGTAAGCTCGAATCACTTATCAAATTTAAATCTTGAAGTAAAATTTTGCTTTCTTCACGATATGTGACCATCTCCAATTTTTTTTTCTCATTTTGGGCTCGTATCATTTGAATTTGATAATTTTGTTGCCTATCTTCATTGCCTTTTTTGAGAATTTCATAATGTCATCGATGGTCTTCTTTAATAGTATCAATAACTAGTGAATTTTGATCTTCAACTTTCCTTTTTCCTTTTGCCTTCAGAATGTCTCGAAGTTTATTCAGTCGTATTACTAATGCCGTGCAAGGTCATGACAACTATTTTACGTAGCGAAGAGATGTCGTTGGCAGACTTGGGTTATCTAGTCTTCAAAATATCACTGCCGTATTTAGGATGTTGGCATATGACATGCTAGCAGATGCTATTAATGAGTATATTAAAATTGGAGAATCTACAACAATTGAAAGTTTGAAGAGGTTCTGTTGTGCAAGTGTGGAAGTTTTTGCAGAGCAATATCTTAGGTCACCCAACGCTAATGAGGTCGCCAGGCTACTCCATGTTGGTAAAGAACGTGGTTTTCCAGGAATGTGAGGCAGCCTAAATTGCATGCACTGAAAGTGGAAAAATTGTCCAACAGCTTGGGCCGGACAATATGCTGGTCGTAATAGAACCCCAACTATTATTTTGGAGGTTGTAGCTAATTATGATCTTTGGATATGGCATGCACATTTTGGTTTGCCTAGTTCAAATAATGATATTAATGTGTTGGAGGCATCTTATCTTTTTGCCAACCTCGCTTCAGGTATTGCTCTTCTTGCTCATTATGTTATTAAAGGGAACAAATATAATACGAGTTATTATTTAGCTGATGGTTTCTATCCAAAATGGTCTACTCTTGTACAAACTATCCATGATCCACGTGGTCATAAAAAAAATTATTTGCCATGAAACAAGAAGCATGTCGGAAAGATGTAGAACGTGCATTTGAAGTCCTTCAATCACGTTTTGCAATTGTTGCATGACCATCACGCTTTTGGAACAAACATGTGTTACATGATATAATGATTGCTTGCATTATTATGCACAATATGATAATCGAAGATGAACGTAATATTAATGCAACAATTAATGATTGGATGCAAGCACCAATACCAACAGTTGATATGAGGGTAGATGAGAATACTAGATTTCAAGAATTTATTGCTCGACACAAAAAAAAATCAAGGATAAAGAGGCTCATATTGCACTCTAAAATGCACTAATTAATCATTTATAGGATGAATTTAGTAACTCGAATAACTAGAGTATTATTATTGTTATTGTGTTTTTCTATATTAATGTAATGTTTAATTTTCATAATGCACTAATTTAGTTAATTAAAGGCAAATTTAATAATTTTCTATATTTTTTTTGTTAATCGATATAAAATTACTTATTACTTAATTATCTATATTAATAGTAATATTTATTGTGTTAATTGAATTAATTCTTGAGAATTAAAAGAAGAAAAAGAAGAATATTCTTTTTGGTATAAAATTTTGTGGAAATGGGTCGGAGATGAAATAATAATTTGGTGAGAAAAAAGTACATTTTTGGTGTTGGTGTTACACCAAAATGGTGTTAAAGCATTGGAGATGCCCTTAGGGGCCTTGACGTATAAAATGACCAAAAAGCCCCAATGTAGTATGAATATGCTGATTTAATAAAGAAAGATTATCAATAATACTAATAATGGGAAATTGTTAGCTCTCCTTTATTCAAATCAATATATATTAATTACTTTAGTATTGCTTTTATAATGCACAATAATTTTTTATTAGTATAATTTTTATTTTTTTGAATAAATTTTTATTCATAATTATTATAAATTAAATGAATTTTTATATTATAAAACTAGTAATAAATAAGTGATATATATTAGTTCCAATAGAAAAAAATTAACAACTTCCTTAATAATAAAAGTGACGAAATAATGAAAGGCAAAAGAGGGAAATTGTATGTTCATTCCTCTTTTAGATTCTTTTCTTCTCAACTTTTTTATTTAAACTCTTTTATATTCTTTACTTCTCAACTTTCTATTTAAACTCTCTTATATTCTTTTCTTCAAACTCTTTTAGATTCTTTTCTACATTTCAACTTTCTATTTAAACTCTCTTATATTCTTTTCTTCAAACTCTTTTAGATTCTTTTCTACATCTCAACTTTCTATTGAAACTCTTTTACATCTTTTATTTCTTAACTTTCTATTTAAACTCTCTTACATCCTTTACTTCTTAACTTTCTATTACATTCATTACTCAATTTATAAATTTCATACCTTAAATCCTAAAATTTAAATCAAGTCTCTTCCCCTTTCTCATCTCTTCATACGCAATGCAATCTTTTTAGTTCTCCTCTCCTCAAGTCTCTTCACAGTTTGTTTTCATACTTTGCTTTCTCCAAATTGCCCTCGCATTTTCCTCTCAATCTCAATTTCTGGTTTTTTTTGTTTGCTGTAGACTCGATTTTCTTTATCTCGGTTTGTAAATTTTATCAGATGTAATGCATAATCATGGGCGACCCAATTAAGGCTCAGGAGGGGCTTTAACCCCTTTTGGGTCATTAATTTTTCTTTTAAATGTATCCCACGCCCCTTCTAAAAGAATTAAATAAAAAAATTTGGACACATATTTTATGTAACAAAAGACTTATAGTTCAATGATAAGAGTGCTATTTGATGGTTTTAAAGTCTTGGTTTAAATCCCAATAGCCACATTATTTTGTTACTTTTTATAAATTGTTTTTGAAAATTACTTAGACAAATGATACGTTCATGCATTTAAAATAAAAAGTTTATTACTATTATTATTTAAAATTTAAAAGAAAATAATGAAATTTGAGTTTATGAGATTTAAAATGTATTCGTGTGAACATTAAAAAAACCCCAAATTAAATAAAATGTTTTGAACTAATCTCCCTAATTTAAGTATCTGGGTCTACCACTATACATAATTGATCGTCGTCGTTTTTTTTTCAATAATTTCGTGAAACAAGCATAATTAAATTAAATTATACATCAGCATAATTAATTAATTAACTGATGCTGTTTAGATTCTGTGCTTGATTATATAGCAATTCATCATATTTTATTATGATTATAAATTTAACTATATGGTCGGGGTCTGAATGATTTTTATTTTTAATATTTTTTCATGAATTTATTCATATTCGGTTGGATAATATTTAAAGTAATAACAAATATAAGTTTTAATGGAGTGAAAGTGGTTTGATATTGTAAATGCATTGCAGGTAAATTAAAATTTTTTTTTAGGATGGGAGAAAGAGTGGTTGATGGCGATTGGAAGCCTACTTCTCCATCTAATGGGGAGCGCACTGTGGTTTTACTTGGCCGTACTGGCAATGGCAAAAGTGCGACGGGCAATAGTATTCTCGGAAGAACAGCCTTCAAGGCGAGTGCTGGCTCGTCTGGTGTTACTAAAACTTGTGAAATGAAGACAACCGTGCTCAAAGATGGCCAAGTTGTTAATGTCATTGATACCCCCGGTAATTTGCTAATGTTGGTTCCTAGATATTCCATTCCATGCTTGTTGATGTTGTGATGGTAAGTAGATTGATGTTACGAGCCATTGCAGGACTTTTTGATTTGTCTGCTGGCTCTGAGTTTGTCGGCAAGGAAATTGTCAAATGTCTCGGTATGGCCAAGGATGGCATCCATGCATTCCTTGTAGTTTTCTCTGTTACAAACCGTTTTTCTCAAGAGGAAGAAACTGCAGTACACCGTTTGCCGAACTTGTTCGGGAAAAAAGTTTTTGACTATATGATTGTTGTTTTCACTGGAGGGGATGAACTTGAAGATAATGACGAAACGTTAGAAGATTATGTGGGTCATGAGTGTCCAAAGCCTTTAAAGGTTTGTTTCTGAACTCTTATAGTGTTCGATAATTTCATCAGTCATTTTGATCAAGTTGTCTTTGGCTGGTTCTTTTGTGAAGTTTTAGACTCCTTTACGGTTGGACTATTGGAAGGTTAATATGAATATATGCATGCTGAAAATACTAGATAGCGTTATAGTAGGCCAGCCGTCTTAAAGTTCCATTTTCAATGGTGCTTCATTTCCTGAATGGTTTTCTTCTGCCATGCGGGATTGGCCGGAGAGGTGGTTGGTAATTTTCTGCTGGCGTTACTTAATTTTACGTATACGTTATTGTCTTCGAATGAGATATCATTCATTCATTCGCTAAACATTTTTGCTTTTCTTATTTGTATTCTTTGAGTTCCTCTGCTATTTAATCTTGGTTCTTATTCTATTAAGGTGTGTTCATTTGTTTCTTAAAATATGTACCTCTTTGATTTATACGCTCAAAATTAACCTATTTTTAAGATTTTAAAAGTGGCCCAAAGAGAATGTGACTTGCTATACAGGTCCATTTTATTCGGCGTTGTTTGAACAAAATATGAAGACTAACTTTACAAGATTTAAAATTCTCTTAAAAGTTCCTGTGGATTCTAGGCTCAGAATTGGTGTCTTAAATTTCAATGTGAGATCTTTTTTCAGTTTCAACATGCAAATCTCTTATTTTCAGAATTTACTTGATGATTTTGGTTCCTAAAATCTTTTAACTTGAGAAAGATTTATATCAAGTCCTTCTATTTTACTGCATACTTGATTCAACCTATGAGGAGTGGGAAGAAAAATAACAAAAATGAAAATAAAGACCCCTTCAAGTTGTAGCTTTGCAATTAACAAAATCGGGTTATTTTACAGTTAAAGGGAACTTTGTTTTACTTATTGTACTTATTATTATTATTATTCCTACTACTACTACTTATGTTATATGGAATGCTGATCACCTTTTAAGATTTTTAAATTTGATGGACGTAAGAGGTTATGTTAGTGGTCAAACCATAAGGAGAATGGAATTAATTATTAAATAGTTTTTGAGGATGCCTGATATTAAGTACTAACGATCACAATAAAAACAAATTTTGTCAGCTTAATATCCTCAAACTTTTAGAGACTACAACTGTTTGATTGGTTCATCAATGCTTACCGAAAGGAGCTAACATTTGCTGTATTCCTGATCATTTTCCCATTATTTTAGGAAATCCTTCAACTATGTGATAATAGGTGCGTGCTTTTTGATAACAAGACCAAGGATGAGGCCAAGAGAACTGAGCAGGTTGGGAAGCTTCTTTCTCTGGTTAACTCTGTGATCGTGCAGAATGGTGGGCAGCCATATACGGACGAGTTGAAGGTGACTTCATTACTATCGGGATAGACTTCTGTGCTGCTTCTTTCTGAATATGTCATGACAATATCTCTTTTTCTTTTTTTCTACTCAGAGAGGGGCTACTGAACTCCGTGATCAAAAAGCTGAGCTTGATTCTCTCAAGGAATATTCAAAACGAGAAATTTCAAAGCTGATGGGCCAGATGCAGGAATCATATGAAGATCGAATCAAACGAATGGCTGAGATGGTATTTTTTATGCTCCATGTTTTGGCATCAAAATATGACATGCATATGTGTTCATCTCTCAGATCGGGTAATCATTTCTCAAACTGTGTAATTAAAAAATGCCTATAAAGCGTGCAGGTACCTGTAACGATATTCTAAATTGTTAGATTTGGAGGTGGTAAAGACTGCCGCTCTGTCCGTACCCCTAGATTGTTGGAGATTGCCATATGAAAAGAGGCCTTATCTTGCTAGTTGATGTGGACAAATCTGTTATTATTTGTTGACTCATTATGTTTTGAAGGCCGTAACATGCTGTTCTTACCTTGAAGATTGTTTGACGGTCCTGCTCTGTTTTTTGTTGATGAAATTAAGTGGGTTATTCTATGGTAGTAGCTGTAGGTGGTTTACTAATCATGACTTACACTAAGGTGAATTCTGCACTTGTTTAGTCATCAATCATGAAAACATTTCTTGTAATACTGTGGGAACAATTGAAATGTTACGAGCAGGTTATGTCATAATTTAATTTTGTTAAAAATAGAATAGCCACATTCACAATAAGTTTTTATGAAAATATAGTTACGCAAGTGAAACCTAATCAAATGGCTGCGTAGTTTTGATTTTCCTTTCCACAGTTTTAATTTATTGCAAGGCATTAGAATGATTCGGCATTAAGCCATATCCTATTCAACAATAATCTGGATTTCCTGTAACATTCTGTGTAATGATTATATGTCTGAGGTGCTAATAAGTTTTATTCTCGACAATCCTGGAGTATGGCAAAATGAAAAAGTTAGCAGATTCTTTAACACTTTATATTTTGGATTTATGTGTTTATTTTTTTAAGCTTTTGTTTCTACCATTTATCAATGATTGAGAGCGGAAATGATTGGTCATAAAGTTGTGCCGAGTATGGTGAACTTAGCAACTCGCTTTGCAATTGAATTAAACTAAATTGATACTTAAGAATTTTCTTCTCTTAAGTTGGAGTTCTATATTACCAATACCCAATTTTTTTGTATTGTGCTGCTACTCTAGGGCCTAGTGGCATGTTTTCTGACTAATATTGATGCTTTTTTGATAGGTTGAGTCTGGGCTCAAAGAGACAGCAACTAGGCTCGAACAGCAATTGGCGAAGGAGCAAGCTGCTCGATTAAGGGCAGAAGAGGTAGCACAATTAGCTGAAATGAAGTTAAAAGACGAAATTCAATCTCGAAGTATTGAGAAGGAGACTGCGGAACCCCCTAAGCCATCTGAAAATCCTCCGCGGGAGCCCCCTAGGCCACCTGAAAGTCCTCCGCCGAAGCCCTCTAGCATATCTGATGGGTGGTGTGCCATTATGTAAATGTTCGCAGTCCAGACGCTTATATCTTCTGTTATGTAAATGTTCACAGTCCAATCTCGAGTGCGGTCTTAAGATAGTACTATATGAAAAAACGGTATTGACATGAAATGAAGTTTCATTTATGGAGGCGCCTAGAATCTTTTCTTACACGGTGGATCTGAAGAGATCTGATTCCTTTTCTCCTCATTGAGCTCTTAACGAACGCTATATTGTTTTCACATTTGTAGCAGATACTACCCATAATGTGCCCTTCTAACAATCATGACTTTCCCAAAAATTCAAACCGACTAACAGAGTAATCCTAATATCCGAAAGACTTGCAATAAAACCACCAAGCCTATGACCCTTCTCTGATACACACCATAGTTCAACTAGCTCATAATGCAAATCCTTCGACATCACACAGCCTCAGTTTTGAAAGTTTTATAGATATTAAGTTTGAGCATAATAACTGGTCTCCCAAAGAGAAGATGCCAATGATAAGTCAGCGTAAGTAATTAGTTTACACATAAACTCATCCAATTTCATATATTGCTGGTTTCAAAAATTGGTATCAAGTAGCACAGACATTCAGTAGATAATGATATTCTGATCGTAGATCTCGTATTGAGATGCCACAAGCCTGATCTCTTGAAAACGGGAAAAAACATTGATGCACGCTCAACAAGAGCTCATAGAAATGAAATGTGATGGGAGAATTAATTACCCGAGATGGAGTATCTTCTTGTCCGGGTGAGAGTGAGCGGAGCCGTCACCCTCGATAATAGCAGGACTGAAGAAATTCCGAGAAGCTAATGCATGGATTGCATTCAGCTCTTGCCCAGTCGCCATGTTTGCTTGCTGAAACCTTTCCATTTCTGCTATCTGAGTTTCAGAAACAACGAAATTTTAATAACGTGCTGAAATTTTGGAAGAGGGCGAGAACAAATGCATTATACATACAAAGGATTGATTTGCATACCTTTGATAGGAGACGCACGCTTTCATTTTCCAGCTCAACCTCCTATGAAAATGAAAATGTCAGAGTTCCATAAAAGCTTGGAAGAAAACGAAAAAAAAAAAGGCTAAACAGGATTTAATGAACTTTAATTATTACCCTTTTCTGCAAGAACTCAATTTTAGGAAACAGACAAAGCAACAAACTAATTTCAAAATGACATAAATTACATGTATTGAACGTATATCGTTAAAGTTTATGCAATGTATTGTTGCAAAACAATGGTGTATTGCTCAAATTCAATTTTTTTTTTCTGGTTGATTTCATGCATTTATAATGCAATTAATTAGTTACCTTCTTGGACCTGATCCTAGTGATGCCTCACTCAAGCCTGTTCTCCAGTTGCTTAAGCTCCTTTACAGTTAGAGAACTCAGAGAATCACACATCAGATGCCGATATGAAGAGTCAAGAGTGAGATAACCAATTGAAAATTCAATTGAAATTGTATAGTTTGGAATAAATAATTAACTACACCTAAAATGAAAATGATTGTTGATGAAATAATTGAAAATACCTGTTCGAATTCTGTAAGATTTGAATTTTGCTGCCGCAACTTTGCCGACTCCTGCTGATAGTACTGTTTCCATGGGTCACATGTAATTGGAGAAGTTTAATTTTTATTGGGAACTTTTTATTTCAATGCTAGCTATGTGGTAACCAATGATAATTAGTTGGCTTTTTTTTCTTTTTTAACCTTTTCATAATAGCATATATTCCCAGTAAAGCCTGAATTTATAGCTTAAATTAATGAATTATTTACCTGAGCATTGATCTCAGTAACGGTGTCAGAATTTGAATTATCCGAACATGCCTTCTTGTACCTATCAAAGTGGTTTACTCTCTAATTTGAGAGAATTTTATCCCCACAAGCCAATTGAATATTGAGATGAGAACTACTAAACTAATAGGTGCTTCTTGATATACGTATCAAGTTAACATTTCAAGTTCTACGCCTGATATTTCAATTGTAAGTTTAATGTGTAAGGTTTCTTTAATCTAACATTTTAATTGACAGCCACTCCCTATAGCTTCCTAATCATAAATGAAATTATATGTGCCCACTCCCTATAATTTGAACTTTGAAGTGAAGAAGTTAGCACTTTATATCCCCATCACATTGAAGAGTAAAAATCTCTTTCACGTTTTAGGTTTCTATTCACCATGCATGCGGAAAGAGCAAGGCCTAATAGCATTTTAAATTTCTTCAAACAAGTCCATCACTTTAATAGCACGAAAATGTTAGTGCAAACTGAGAAAGAAACCAATACACGATTGAAAATTTTCGGTGCTTTTAGAGTCAAAAGTACTGAAGAAAACTGAAGTGAAAGATATGATTCAGATTGCTTCAATGGGAAAATTTTTAAAGCTAAAAGTAGAAACAAAAGCCAAAGAAAATTGAGAATTTGTAAATGATTATAAAAGGAAAGAATCCATCTGGCCAGACTTCAGATCACTGCAGCATGCTGTAATTATTAATATGATTATTAATGTATTGCAGCTGCTGTGTATTTTGTCAAATGATCTAAAACCCTAGATACAGATAGGAAAGTCACCGCAGCCTTTTCTTTTTCTGGGGATTTGGAGTGGACAACTTCGGTCAAATTTTTATTTTTTTTCATTTTTATAAAAAAATTTTAGCTACCGTGAAATGATGTACTTGCAAGAGTCTAACTTTCATCACGAACAAAAACCCCTTTATGACATTTGTTCAATTATATCAAAAAGTTGAAATTCTTCAAAAAAAATTGTTAAAAAAAATTGTTTTTCACCAAAGCAGTGACTCAAGACCAGCAATATTCTTGACCACTAAAGTCTCATTACCTATTTTCTAATTAGGATAACATTATTTATAATTTACCTTAAAAATGCAGTTGAACGACTTTCAGTTTCTTTGTTTAATTAGTCATTCGAGTTGAACTCCTAAAAAAGATATGAGTTAAAATAATGTTTGGGCTACGCTCCTTCCCCTTTAATAAAACTTGAAAAAATAAAATAAAATGAATTCATGATGTGGTTTAATCTCAATAACATTATTACTGCTCCTATGGGGGATTTTGAACTGTTACTAGTTATATAAATGGCTAATCTAAATATCTGAACTCTGTTATATAATAGGCTAATCCATGCCATTCTAATAAATATCTAACTATTAATTCTAAAAACTAAAAGGAAAAAAATAATTGTACTTTTAGTAGTACATATACCATGCTAGGGATATTGAATGTTAATTAACTATTAACATTAAATATACCATGCTAGCGATATTGAACGTCCTACCAACAGCAGTCAATCTTCGCTCCAAACATGTAAGTTTAAATGATCTTTGCCTGATTTGTAACTCTGATAAAGAAACTGTTTTTCACCTACTGGTTGACTGTCCCTTTGCAAGAACCTGTTGGATTAAATCAAAAGTGGGCTTCTTTGGTATCTATTCATCAATCAAGGATTGGCTTCAAGCTTTGTTTAGGAACTGCACTAATGAGCAGTGCTGGATTGCTGTTATGGTCTGCTGGAAGCTATGAAGCAACAGGAATAATCTGGTTTGGCAGGGGAAATGCGACACAGCAAAACAGATTGTTAATGCAGCTGGTAATTTGTTGTTTCAATGGCAGTCAGCTAAATCCTCTGTGATGTTTAATCAAGTCTCAAGTGATCCAGGTGCTGGTGCTATTGCTTGGTCTCCTCCTCGAGTGGGCTGGCTTAAATGTAACACTAATGCTGCAGTTTTTGCTGATGAGAGAAGAGTTGGGCTGGGCAGTGTTATCCGTGATGAATCGGGGAAATTTGTTGCTGCTCTTTGTTGTAATATCAGAGGAAACTATTCTCCTCGTGATGCTGAGGTCCTTAGCATTCATAAGCTCTCTCTTGGCTGAAGTCTACGAAGTTGTAAAAGGTTATCATTGAAACTGATTGCCTTCAAGCGTTTTATGCTCTAGTCGATCGAAAGAGTCCTCTAAATAGCTTTGACTCATTAGTTTTGGATTGCAAATGTATTGCTGATTATAAAGGCGATATTGTTTTCTCTTTCCTCAAAAGATCTGTAAATTCTGTTGCTCACTTTGTTGGTAGAGCGGGAAATTCTTTGCCAGGTCGTGAAGAGTGGCGTTCTGTGCCACCTTCTTGGTTAATCTCACTGCTGTAATTGCTGGTTTTATTGTTAATGAAATTGCACTTTCCATAAAAAAAAAATTAAATGTTATCAAGATGATGAAAATATCATTATTTTCCGTAATTAAAAATATTGTAACACTACCGTAATTAGGATTTTGGACGATCATTTTCCAAGCATCTCCATCAATGATTTGGTTATTAAGAATCTCAATAGTAAACAAAAGGGACAATAACTAGTGGGACTCAAAAGCCAATCAAATATGGGTATGGATAGAAAAGGCAATATTATGAAAAAATCCATTTTGCTCTTCATGCATCAATCACAACTTTACTTTTTCTGCTTGTTATTGACATCACATGAAAATAGGGAAGAAGAGAACTTCATTTAACGAGTTATAATATCACTGTAAACTGAAGAAAAACAAAAAGTGGACTAAGCTGGCCTGCTTGCTTTCACTAAAGAAATGCAAACAAATTGTAGTGAGGCCTCCAAAGACGGAACTAGAAACAGACAGTAATAATCGAGAATCATCAAATTAAACACTAAAAAAACACACTATTTTATTTATTCAACAACACTCCTCACCAACTACAACTCTTATTTTTCACTCTCTACACCTTAGAGATTTTTGTTACTTCACTTGATGCTTAAACCAAAAGGGAGAGGGAGTATTTATACATGAAACAAACTAATCACAACCATTCATTTATTCAACTACTATATAAATCCTCACCATTCATTAAAAACTACAACTCACCTATTTCACCAACCACACCTACCATACCTACCACAAGAAGTTTCTATGTATTTGAGCTTGAATTTATTCATCTTAGATCAAGTTTATGGTCCAACACCCCACTTAAACTTGATCCTGTGACACCAAGCAAACTTCTGAATTTTACAAAGTCTCCTTACTTGAGCGGCTTGGTGAAAATATCAGCTGCTTGATCTTATGATTTTAGATACTTGATTTGTATTTCTTTTCTTACAATACGCTCTCTTATGAAATGATAGTGAATATCTATGTGTTTGCTTCGATCATGAAAGACTGGATTCTTGGATAGGGCTTTTACTAATTTGTTATCAACACAAATCTCGCTTGGCTCTAATTATGGCAAACCCAACTTCTTCAGCAAATTCTTGAGCCAAATTGCATGAAAAACACTTGATGTGGCATCTAAATACTCAGCTTCACAGGTGGATAGCGTGACAATTGATTGATTTTTTGACATTTATTGGAAAGCAGTATCTCCCATGAAGAACATAAATCTTGTGGTGCTCTTTCAATCATCTACATCTCCACCCCAATCACTACCGCTATATCCAACAAGCTTGTAATCATTAGAAAATGAATATAACAAGCCGAAATTAATTGTACCTTTGATGTAGCGAAGAATTCTTTTTGCAGCTTTAAAATGAGTGGTCTTTGGATTCTCCATGTATCGACTCACAAGTCCAACAACATAAAGGATATTTGTTCTTATGCATGTCAAATAATGTAGGATTCCAACCAAACTTTTAAAGAATATTGGATCTATATCTTCGCCTTCATCATGCTTGGATAACTTGACTCTGCATTCCATTGGCGTACTTATAGGCTTGCAATCATTCATCTTGAACTTTTTGATAATCTCCTTTGCATAGCTTTCTTGGGAGATAAATATGCCTTCTTCCTTTTGCTTGACTAATGCTGAGGTAATGCGTCATCAGTCCGATGTCAGTCAACTCGAACTCTTCAAATAAGCTTGTATCACTTTCAGTGAAAATGAGATCATCCACATACAAGCACATAATCAAAATGTCTCCAGGTTTTTCTTTGATGTAGAGAGCATGTTCATATGGGCATTTATTGAAGTCGTTCTCTTGAAAATACTTGTCAATTCTGCTATTCCATATTGCTTTAACCTATAAAGAGCTTTCTTCAATCTCAAAACTGCCTTTATGTCCTTTCACCACATAACCTAACGGTTGTTCGATATAAACTTCTTCTTCAAGGAATCTATTCAAGAAAGCAGACTTCACATCTATTTGAAAAATCTTCCATTTGTTCTGAGCAGTCAAAGAAATAATAAGTCTAATAGTTTCAAGTCGAGCTATAGGATCAAATACCTCATCGTAGGCTATGCCAGTCTTTTGACTATAGTCTTTTATAACTAGCCTCACCTTGTGCCTTTCAATTTATCCCTTCGCATTTCTTTTCGTTTTATAGACCCATTTGACATCGATTGCCTTGTGACTTTTATGAAGAGTAGTAAGCTCCCAAGTATCATTCTTCACAATGGCTTTGAGTTCTTTGTCCATTGTAATTCTCCACTTCTTATTTAGTGCAGCTTCTTGGAAGTTGACTAGCTCACAATCAGCAAAGAGGCAAAAGAGAGTGAGATTATTATGTCTCTCAGTTACCTCATAGAGATATTGAAGATTCCTTATACGTTCTTCGGTTCTTTCATTTAAGAAAGATGGTAGTGAATCTCCAGATGTAGTTGATGCTGGTGAGATAGGTGGAGTAGTTGGCTGTTGTTGTTCTTCTACTTATTTTATTTGTGTATGGTCATCTTCTTAAATGGGAAATAAGTTGAAGTCATCCACACGAGAGCCAAAATCCCATTCTCCTTTTTCATAAAAAACTTCATCTCGACTTATCACGATCTTCCCGTTGTTTGGATTATAAAGCTTGTATCCTTTGGAGTTGTTGTCATAGCCGATGAAAAATAAACTTCTCGCTTTTGTCATCCAGCTTGGCTCTACTTTCACCTGGTACATGTACATGGGCAATGCTTCTAAAAACTCTTAAATGGGTTATGCCGAGCTTTCTTCCACTCCAAGCTTCTTGTGGCATCTTGTCCCACACGCTTTTTTTTGGAGATCGATTGGATAAGTAGATTGCACATGCAACAACTTCAACTCAAAATTCTTTAGGTAGCTTCTTACTTTTAAGCATGCTTTTTGCCACGTCGAGGACGGTTATGTTATTTCTTTCAACAACACTATTTTGTTGTGGGGATCTTGGAACTAGCAAAGGGCATCAAATTCCATTTGCTTCACAAAACTCTACGAGTTCTTTAGAAGTGAACTCTCCACCTCGATTAGATCTTATGGCTTTAATGTGGTATCTACTTTCTTTTTCTACTGCAGCTTTAAACTTATTGAAAGTTTCAAAGACTTCTGATTTCTGCTTCAAAAAATACACTCAAATTTTTCTTGAAAAATCATCTATGAAGAGAATAAAGTAGTTACTTTTACCAAGGGAGCTTGACTTGAATGGACCGTACACATTAGTATGAATGAGCCCCAGTGGCTTTTGAGCTCTTGAGTTTGACTCCTTTGAAAAGCTCTTTCTGAACTACTTGCCAAGTAAACATCCTTCACAAAGTTGATCAGGGTGATTGATGCATGGTAAGCTTTTCACCATGTTCTTCTTGGATAGTAGCTCCAGTCCTCCAAAGTTGAGATGCCCATATCAAAGATGCCAAGTTTAGGATGGATATTTGTGACAGATTTTGAGACATTTTGCAACATCATTTTGAATAATTAAAGGAAACATTCCATTCTTCAACATTTTTACTTTTGTAATTAGATTTCCTTTGTCATCTTTTAGGAAAAGACTACAATCTTTTAAGTGAATATCATAACCTTTTTCCAAGAGTTGACCCAAATTAAGGATGTTGCTTTTATATTGGGCACATAGTAAACATTCGAAATTATTTAGTGGCTACCATCTTTTGCACGAAAAAGAATGTTACATCTACCCTTCACTGGTACTTTTGAATCATCTCCAAAAGCAACACTGCCATTCACAGATTCATTTAGTTTTATGAACATGCTTCTGTTTCCACTCATATGATTGCTAGTACTTGTGTCAAGATATCATGTATTTTCTTGACCTATACTTGTGTTATTACGTGCTAGTAAAAGGATGCCATCTTCACCATTTTTCTCTTCTACATAATTCACTCTCTTATTAATTTTGGTACTTGGAGTTCTGCATTCTGAAGCATAACGCCTAAAGTTTTGACAATTAAAGCATTATACTTGGGATTTATGATACCTCGATCTTGGATTGCCTCTGCCTTGACCTCTGGTTAAGCTTTCTCCGTTGGCATAATTGGAGTTGTTGTTGAAATTCCAACCTCGTCTATGACCACGACCTCTACCTCGAACATAATACCTTTTCTCATTGTCGGAGCTTTCTTCTCTTTTCTTTGGATTGATTCCATATTGAGAAGTTGTTCTTCAATTCCTTACTTTTTTTTTTAGTTTTTCTTCATAGGCTTGCAACCTTCCTTGAAGTTGCTCGATCGTTGTATCCTCCAAATCTTTTCTTTCCTCAATTGTCACAACAATATGGTCAAACTTCAAGTCTACTGATCGAAGTATCTTTTCACTGATTCTTATCTTTTTTAACTCCTTGCCATTTCTTTTCAATACATTGAAAACGGTCACAACCCGAGTAAAGTAGTCAAAAATTGACTCTGATGACTTCATGTGTAAGGACTCAAATTCTCCTCGTAATGTTTGGAGATGAACCTTCTTAACTTGCTTCGCTCCTCTGTAAGAAGTCTTTAGTTTCTTCCATGCTTCTTTTGAGGAGGTTTTACTAGTAATCTTTTCAAAAGCATATTCGTCTAATGATTGAAAGATGAGATATTTTACTTTATTCTCTTTCTTCTTTAAGTCTTTTAAATTCTCCTTCTGCACCGCAGTTAAAGTGGCTTCATTTTCTGGCACAATAAAACCTTTCTCCATGACATCCTACATGTCATGTGCACCCAATAGAGCCTTCATTTTAATACTTCAATTGTCAAACTTACTTCCCTTTAATTTTGGAACTTGAAATGACATCATACCACCATTTGCCATAACTCAAAAATTGAGTGAGAATTTTGAGATTCCGAATACTCGAATGGATCCGGCACGTTGAGAAACCTTGGGAGGGACTCGAGGTGATTTTTTATCAACGATCAATTTTTGGTCAATGGTCAACGCCGGTAAACGGTCAACTGCATTGTAGTTGACGTGGTTCGGTCCAGATTGGTTCGGTTCTAGTTGGCTTGGTTCGACTTGATTTAGTTCAGCTCGGCTCGGCTTGGTTCAGTTCGGCTCAACTTGGTTCGGTTGGTTTCAGCTTGGTTCAACTCGGTGAGTCGACTCAGCTTCAGGACATAAAACTTCTGGCAGCGAGTGTGGGTGAGTTCTGCCTCCGATCGGACTAAATTTTGTGGCATTACGTTCCTCTCATCGAGATCTTTGATTTTATTTGCTATATGATTATATATAGCATCGAACACTAGCTCTGATACTACTTTATTGGAGAATCAACAAATGATGCAACTAATGTATCATGGGGCTATAAAAGAAAGAGAAGAAGAAAAGCTTTCATTGGAAATTTTGGATTCTTTAATATATGAAACATGAGAGACCTTGAAAAGAAAGAAAGGAAAAAAAAACCTAAAACTGAGATTTCTTAAACAATGGAAGAGTAAAATAGAGTTAAAAAATGAGAGTAAATTCTTAAAAATATACCAAGGAGGAAAATAAAGACCTGCGAAAAACAATTTTAATGGATGCTCTTGTGGACGTAAAAGAAAAATGATCCCAATGTTAGTTTAAAGAAAGTTTTGATGGACACTCTCATGTAGAATCTATTTAATCACACACGATGAGAGCGAGGTTTTTAAAATGTTATCATAAATGAAATTAGGTTACTAGACTTCTCTCCCTCTCTATACATATATATGTGTGTGTGTGTGTATATCTATAAAATTATTCTCAGGTGCATGTGCCCTCATTTGTTTTATAGTGCGGACACTTTATTAAACCACATGATTTAACAACATGTTTGCATAAAAAAAGGGGGGCACTTGTATGAGAGAATAACTCTGTGTATATATATAATCATTTCTTAGAAGCATACGGCCTCCCCTAAATCCTAAAATGGGCAATATCAATACAGTGCAAAGAAATAAGTTGTAATTACATTTTTCTAAAGAAAACTATGGGACATGGTTTGAATCAAGATACTTGGGGTGCTTTTCGACACCTAAGTCACCCTTAACGAAGCTAGCTAATTGGTGTCCAATTTCAATTATAGATGAATTTATCTTGCAATTTCAGACTGCAAGAAAAAAAGGTTTTTAGATCTTCCAAGGAAAGTTACGGATGTGGGTTTTAAATCAAGATACTAATAGGTAATTAACCAGGCTATACCATCATTGAAGTCTGATTTCGATTATATATGTACGAGTACTTTACTGCCTTCATTAATCTCAGACTCATGTGAACTAGATAGCATCCAAACAAATTACCAAAGCATAATTTTCTAAATTGTTTAGAAGATCACAGCTGTTACTAGTGAAGAGATTTTAGATCTAGGGATTTCAAATCTTAACACTTATTTCTCCTTAAATCTTAAAGTCAGACAACCAAAATTTTCTTCCAAAAGCCATTATGAGAGAATGAATATTTCTGTTAAAAGTTTATGACAACAAATTACTGCTAATAAATGACCATTTCGTACGTTTTCAAGCATCGGCAGACTGCAAAACTAAAAAGCCAGCATCTCAAAACAATTGGGAAAATTTTAAAAAATACACGACAAAAAAAAAAGAAGAAGCAAACTTAAGGATCTTGAAAAACTTGTCAAATTTTGGATGCTACAGTGAAAATATTAAACTGCAATTTTTTCTTTCTTTAATAATTTTTTCTTTGTCACAAATGAGATTGACTAACATACCCTCGAGTAGAATCTAACAACAGTACCACCATTTGGATTCTTAGTCGATAAATAATATCTTTGAAAAAATTAGCATTTTTTGTTTTTGATGTATTTGTCCAAGAAAGATTTTATGTTTTGGATTTTGGTCTTGTAAATGGTGAGTGAGTACCGATTTTCAAGTTTGTATATACGTTGAATTAATTGTATGTTTTATTAGTGGGGTGTATAGCATATACATAGAGAGAGAGAGAGAGAGAGAGTGAGAGAGAGAGACGACAGCCTTGTGAATATCATTATGCTGCTTCCTGCAAATCTTATACGATTGTTGTTGAAATTTTGTACCTTGATAAGAGCATTCATTGATAAATATGTTTCAGTGTTATAAGACTTTTGATGAACGTCTAGGGAGTCATCTTAATTTGAGATGTATGGTACATGCATGAAACGTGTGTAGGAATTGAAGTGTAGTGATACAACATTAATCAATTTAACCCATTGGATACAAAATTTAAGTTATTATAGACCATGATAGTGGTGAATGCCAATTCACATCAAGCGGAATCGGTATTGGAAGTCATGTAGATTTAAAGAGATTAATAAGGTAATAGGTTCGAAAAATAATTGAAATTGACGCAGTACTTAAATCTGTAAGAATTTGAATGTGAAACTTTATTTGTTTTGATACTGTATTTGTGAAACCATTAAAATTTTGTAATAAGGACCAAAACTAGTGAAAAATCTTAACTGATAGAAGCTGATTGAGAAAAAAATTGAACACCACTAACACTGTCTCTAATACAGTGTAATTATTGTTTCACTGAATTACAAGCTTAAAGTATTAAGCCAATGCCCAAAATTATTAATTTTAAACCAAAAAAAAAAAAAGAAAAAGAAAGAAAGAAAGAAAGAAAGACGTAACTTACAGTTTTAACTTTATAAAAGTTTCATTTGCCAATATATGAATTTTATTTATTTATTTATTGTGAAGTAAGGGATCCTGCTATATTGGTTATGCTCTAACTATTTGATGCTCTAACTTCCGAGCATCTCCAACATATCAATTTCCAGAAGTAAGAAGTCAAGGGTTCAATCCAATGCGTAACTGATTGGTCGTGGTTTTGTTCAATAATTTCGCAAAACAACAGAAATGAAATAAAATTATATACCACCATAATTAATTAATCAACGGATTCTGTTTAGATTCTGTGCTTGATTTTATATCAATATCATCATATTTTTATCCAGATTTTAAATTCAATTATATTGTTGTGGTCTGAATGATTTTTATTTTTAATATTTTTACGAATTTATTCATGTTCGGTTGGATAATATTTAAAGTAATAACAAACGTAGGTTTTAATGGAGTGAAATTGTAAGGGATGGTAACTAAATCTTGTTTCTTATTGTTTAATGATAAAGACTGAATTCAATATGAAGTGGTCTGATATTGTAAATGCATTGCAGGTAAATTGAAATTTTTTATACGATGGGAGGAAGTGCGATTGATGATGATTGGAAGCTTGCTTCTCCATCTAATGGGGTGCGCACTGTGGTTTTTGTTGGCCGTACTGGCAATGGCAAAAGTGCGACGGGCAACAGTTTTCTTGGAAGAAGAGCCTTCAAGTCGAGGGCTAGCTCGTCTGGTGTTACTAGTACTTGTGAAATGCAGAGAACCGTGCTCAAAGATGGCCAAGTTGTTAATGTCATTGATACCCCCGGTAATTTACTAATGTCGTTGCCTAGATATTCCATTTCCATGCCTGTTGATGTTGTGGTGGTAAGTAGATTGATGTTATGGTAATAAAAAAAAGAAGGTAGATTGATGTTATGAGCAATTGCAGGACTTTTTTGATTTTTCTGCTGGCTCTGAGTTTGTCGGCATGGAAATTGTCAAATGTATCGGTATGGCCAAGGATGGGATCCATGCAGTCCTTGTAGGCTTCTCTGTTAGAAGCCGTTTTTCTCAAGAGGAAGAAGCTGCACTACACAGTTGGCAGACCTTGTTCGGGAAAAAAGTTTTTGACTATATGATTGTTGTTTTCACTGGAGGGGATGAACTTGAAGATAATGACGACAACGTTAGAAGATTATTTGGGTCGTGAGTGTCCAGAGCCTTTAAAGGTTTGTTTCTGAACGGCAATAGTGTTTGATAATTTCATTAGTCATTTTGATCAAGTTGTCTTGGGTTGGTTCTTTTTTGAAGTTTTAGACTCCTTTACGGTTGGACTATTGGAAGTTTGATATGAATATATCCATGCTGAAAATACTAGACAGGTTCATAGTAGTCCAGCCGTCTTAAAGTTCCACATTCAATATTGCTTCATTTCCTGAATGATTTTCTTCTGCTATGGGGTATTGGCCGGAGGGGGTGATTGGTTGGTAATTTTCTGCTGACATTACTTAATTTTAGTTATATTTTAATGTCTTTAAATGAGATGTCATTCATTCATTTGCCAAGCATTTATGCTTTTCTTATTTGTATTCTTTGATTTCATCTGTTATTTAATCTTTGGTTCTTATTCTATTAATGTGTGTTCATTTGTTTGTTCCTTAAAATATGTACATCATTGATTTATATGCTTAAAATTAACCTACTTTTAAGATTTTAGAAGTGCGCCAACGAGTGACATGACTTGCTATATATGTCCATTTTATTAGGTGTTGTTTGAATAAAATATCAAGTCTAACTTTACAAGATTTAAAATTCTCTTAAAAATCTCTGTGGATTCTAGCCTCAAAATTGGTGTCTAAAATTTCAATGTGAGATTGCTTTTCAGTTTTAACATGCAAATCTCCTATATTCAGTATTTACTTGATGAATTTGTTTCCTAAAACTTTTTAAGATGAGAAAGATTTAAATCGAGTTCCTCTATTTTACTGCACACTTGATTAAACCTATGAGGAGTTGGAAGAAAAATAACAAAAATGGAGATAAAGACCCTTCAAGTTGTAGCATTGCAATTAACAAAATCGGGTTATTTTACAGTTAAAGTGAGCTTTGTTTTTCTTATTGTAGTAATTTTTGTAGTTTGAAGGAATCAAAATTTTTTAATTATAATGCCGCAAAATTTGGTCAATTACGTAGATGCCACAGAAAATATGATCATGTCTTTTGGTTTGAGCTTTGGTCACGTGAGTTTGTTTACGACAATAGTACAATCTTTCAGGCTTTGTTCTATAATGTAAGAATTTGCCGAGTGAGTAGGCAACTACTGCTTTGTGGCCACTAATTTTGATTGGGTCAATGCTTTTCACCGGAATTTATGCATTTTATTATTATTATTATTTTTTTCTGTTATATGGAATGCTGATCACCTTATTCTAAGTGGTCAACCCATAAGGAGAATGGAATTAATTATTAAAATTTGATTATGGCTTGCCTTTAAATAGTTTTTTAGGATGAAAGATATTAAGTATCAATGATAACAATTAAAACAAATTTTGTCAGCTGAATACTTTCAAACTTTTAGAGACTACAAGCGTTTGATTGGTTTATCAATGCTTACAAAAGGGGCCAACATTTGCTTTATTCCTGATCATTTTTCCATTATTCTAGGAAATCCTTCAACTATGTGATAATAGGCGCCTGCTTTTTGATAACAAGACCAAGGATGAGGCCAAGAGAACTGAGCAGTTTGGAAGCTTCTTTCTCTGGTTAACTCTGTGGCCGTGCAGAATGGTGGGCAGCCATATACAGACGATATCTTTGCTGAGTTGAAGGTGACTTCATTACTATAAAGTGTGCAGGTACCTGTAATGATATTCTAAATTATGAGACTTGGAGGAGGTAAAGACTGCCGCTGTGTCCTTACCCCTAGATTGTTAGAGATTGCCATTTGAAAAGGGGTTTTATCTTGCTGGGACAAATTCGTTATTAAGTTATCTGTTCACTGATTGTGTTTTGAAAGCTGTAACATATTGTTCTTACCTTGAAGATTGTTTGACTATATTGTTCTGTTTGTTTCTTGATGAAATTAAGTATATTACTCTATAGTAGTAGCTATAGGTGGTTTGCTCATCATGATTTGCACTTAGGAATGGATTCTACACTTGTTTAGTCATCATTAATAAGAACAATTCTTGTAATACTGTAGATCCTATTTTGGTTCTAGGAATTTTGCACTCCTGAATTTGTGGGAACATTTGAAATGTTATTAGCAAGTTATGTCGTATTCTAATTTTGTTGAAAACAGAATAGCCACATTCAAAATAAGTTTTTTGGAAAATATAGTTAGGTACATGGAACCTAATGAAATAGCTATGTAGTTTAAATATTCCTTTCCACAGTTTTAATTTATAGCAAGGCAGTAGAATGAACTGGCATAAAGTGAGATCATATTCAACAATAATCTGGATTTGCTGTAATAGTTTTTGTACTGTGTCTGAAGTGCTAATAAGTTTTGCTCTCCACAATCCTGGAGTGTGGCAAAATGGAAAAGTTAGTAAATTCTTTAATACCTTATATTTTGGGTTTATCTGTTTATTTTTTTAAGCTTTTGTTTCTACCATTTGTCAATGATTGAGAGAAGAAAGTTGTGCCGAAAAAGGTGAACTTAGCAACTCCCTTTGCGATTGGATTAAGCTAAATTAATACTTAAGAATTTTCTTCTTTTAAGTTGGAGTTTTATATTACCATTACCAAATCTTTATTTATATTATACTGCTACTCTAGGGCTTAGTGGCTTGTTTTCTGACCGTTATTGATGCTTTTTTGATAGGTTGAGTCTGAGCTCAAAGAGACAACAACTACGCTTGAACAACAATTGGCAGAGGAGCAAGCTGCTCGATCAAAGGCAGAAGAGGTTGCACAATTAGCTCAAATGAAGTCGAATGACGAAATTCGTAAGCTTAAAGAGAATCTTGAAAGAGCCCAGAGGGAGACTGAGGAGCTCCGTAAGCGAGATGAAAAAGGAGGGTGTGCCATTCTTTGACCTAATCACCTGCAGGCACTATATGCCATTGGCATGAAAATTATCTAAAGTGTATTTTTTCCGTCTCCCGTACCTTTTCAGATAATATTTGAAGTTAATACTGCATTTATTCTCAGTGTTTTACTACAGTCAAGAAGCTTGTATCCTCTATTATGTAAATGTTCCCAGTCCAATCTCGAGTGCGGTCTTAAGATAGTATTATATGGAAAAATTGAATTGACATCAAATGAAGTTTCTTTTATGGAGCTGCTTAGAATCTTTTCTTACACGGTGAATCCAAAGAGATTTGATTCCTTTTTCTCCCCCGGCTATCTTGTTTCCACATTTGTAACAGATACAACCCAAAATATGCGCTTTTAACAATCAATTATTTTCCCAAAAACGCGAACATACACTCGAGTTCACTTGTACCTTTACTTTTTTATTTTCACTCTTTTAATGTCATATCACTTTGTATAAATTGTGTGTTTGTATGTTATTTACTCCTTTCGCATAATAGGGTAATCCTAACATCTAAGAGAGTTGCAATAAAAACCTGTTTGAGATTGAAGTGCTGTAACTTTTAAACTACAACTGCTGTATAAAAAAAACTATAACTATGAAATAAAAGTTAATAGTGCATAGTAAATATAATTTTTAATAATAATTTTGACAAAATTATTAAAGATATAATGGATTTATCATCATACAAGTGAAAAATCATATCAAAATAGCTTTCAAGGTACAGCAGCTAGTGTTTACCAAACACTTTAGTATTGTAGATTTTAAGCTACAACTGTCCAACCTCAATCCCAAACGCACCCTAAAACCACCAAACCTATGACCCTTCTTCGATTCACACCAAACTTCAACTAGTTGATAGTCTAGGTTTATCAAGTACAATATTTATTTATGCATATATGACACAATCTTTATTTACCTTATACATACTGCAAATCCTTCGACATCATACAGCATCAGTTTTGTAGATATTGAGTTTCAGCATAATAATTGGTCTCCCAAAGAGAAGAAGCCAATGATAAGTCCGCGCAAGTAATTAGGTTACACATAAACTCATCCAGTTTCATATATTTATGGTTTCAAAAATAGGTTTCAAGTAGCACACACATTCAGTGGATAATGTAGTCTGATTACAGATCCCGCACTGAGATACCACAAGCTTGATCTCCAGCATCTAGCTTATCTGCAAATGGGAGAAAACATTAATGCACGCACAACACGAGCGTGTAGAAATGAAATGCGATGGGAGAATTAATTACCTGAGATGGAGTATCTTCTTGTCCGGGTGAGAGTAAGCAGTGCCACCACTCTTGATGATAGGAGGACTGAAGAAAATCCGAGAAGCTAATGCATGAATTGCATTCAGCTCTTGCCCAGTCACCATGTTTGCGTGCTAAAACCTCTCCATTTATGCTATCTGAGTTTCAGAAACAATGTAATTTTAATAACGTGCTGAAATTTTGGAAGAGGGCGAGAAAAAATGCATTATACATACAATGGACTGATTTGCATACCTTTGATTGGAGACACACGCTTTCATTTGCCAGCTCAACCTCCTATGAAAATGAAAATGTTAAAGATTTCCATAAAACCTTGGAAGAAAATGAAAAAATGGCTAAACAGGATTTAATGAATTTTAATTATTACCCATTTCTGCAAGAACTCAATTTCAGGTAGCAACATTTCATGCTGTTGCATAGAATGACATAAATTGCAACAAATTATTTTCAAAACGACATAAGTTACATATACTAATCATATATCGATAAAGTTTTTGCAATGTATTATTGCAAAACAATTGTGTATTGCTCAAATTCAATTATTTGTTTCGGTCGATTTCGTGCATGGATAATGCAATTAATTAATTGCATTAGCTTTGTGGACCTGATCCTAGTGATGCGCCACTCAAGCCTGTTCTCCATTAGCTTAAGCTCCTTTACAGTTAAAGAACTCAGAGAATCACTCATCAAATGCCTATATAAAGAGTCAAAAGTGAGATAACCAATCGAAAATTCAATTGAAATTGCATATTTTGGCAAAATTAATTAACTACGCTTAATATGAAAATAATTGTGGATGAAATAATTGAAAATACCTATTAGAATTCTGTGACATTTGAATTTGCTGCCGTAGCTTTGCTGACTCTTGCTGATAGTACTGTTTCCATGGGTCACATGTAATGGGAGAAGTTAAATTTTTATTGGGAACTTTATATTTCAATGCTAGCTATGTGGTAATAAATGATAATAACCTGTTTTTTTTTTCACCTTTTCATAATAATATATATTCCTAGCAACGCCTGAATTTATAGCTTAATTTAGTGAATTACTTACCTGAGCATTGATCTCAGTAACAGTGCCAGAATTTATTTATTTTATAGCTTAAATTACATACAGTTACACACACATAAAGACACACACTAGGAACAGCAGGTTCTATTCATCAAATTCATCTAAAAATAACTAACTAACCAGATAGCTCAGCTTCTTTTCTTTCCTATAGAATGATCAATTATCAGAGCTATATTAATCAAGTCACTTTTAAGAATGATACATCGAACCCCAAAACTTCACGATTAAGAGTGACTCTCTCAAAAGAAAATATATCCCAAATTAGATTGTTACTTTAAAAATAGTAGATTTGAGAGAATAATAAAACAATATCACATGCTCTCACCAAGATGAAAAAATAATACCGACGGCTTAGAAATAAAATGATCTCAAGTCCAATGAATTACTAGCAAAATCAATTTTTATTTTTATGCATCACCACATCTTTTAGTCCATATCACCAACTTTACTTCAGACTATAGTTCCCTAAAATCAAGAAGGACTTCTGTTAAGACGTAACGTAGGCTAGGGTTATGGTTGACAAAAAAGTTAATAAGGAAAACAAAAATATATGTTTGAAAAATAGGGGACTTTTTGGAGATTACAAAATCCTTATTTTTGGAATTTTTTTCATTTTTTAAAATTTTTATTTTTATATACATATCCTTTTTTTTTCATAGCACCATTATTATGAATACATAATCATCCCTATTTTCAAACATAATTGGGTGATGGAAAATATAAAACATAAGGTGATACTCCACATTGTAGTAGGAAAAGATGATAGGTTACCAAAGAATTTTTTTTTTTCAAAGGTTCAAAGGGGTTAACTATGGATTCTTTGTAATAGAGTTGACTAGAAAAGCTCAAACGGATCAAATATGACATTCTGTCATTTTTAAGGGCTTTAAATAATCTTTCATATCCACTAGTTCAATGGACTTTTAGATGTGGCTATACAAACTTTCTCTTTTTTTTTTTTTTACTTTTTTTATAAAGAAAATATTGAGATCTTGTACAATAAATTGTGAAGTTATATAGGCAAACATGGTTACTCTCCAAGGATAATAGGCTCAAAAACTCACTTGAACTTTTCATAACATGTACATTCCTCCAAATGACTTAATCAATTTCACTCATCCAATTTCTCAATTTACATTTCACCATGTAAAGAGGAAAACATAGTGCAACATAACTCAAGGCCAAAGATAATACGAATACCAAAATTTGAAAATCATCATGTTATCCAATGTTAAAAGATCACATCGAAAAAGAATTTTTTTTAATTAAAGAAAACACTAAAAAATTGGGACTGATTGCAGAAACTTTAAGAAGATAATTAAGAGAAAAAGAGAAATAGAAAAAAAGAAAAAAAAGTTAGAAAAGAATTTTTTTTTTGGGAAAACAAAACACTAAATTTAAGAAGATGTGTTTCTAGAGACACTACGTTCTGTATTCTGCCATCTTCGACTCAAACATTTATCCAAAGTTAGTGTTTACAACAAAAGTTAGTAAAAACATCACCAGAACTGAGACATTCCACAACTGTCAACTATTCCATCCCCCCAACATAAAAGAGACATTGTCCTCAATATCTAAAGAAAGGAATAGAGTTTAGAAGATATCACTTGGCCACTACTGGAAGTATTTACGAACGAAGAGGTAAATCTAATTTACGCTTTTTAGGAGAGTTACTGCCATCGTCATCAGTTGCCCAATCCAACGCCAAAGTCATGGGATCTGGCTCTGGTTTGTAAGTTTACAAAAGATCAAGTAACTCATTAGTAGTAGGAGCACAAATGAAGAGTTTTTTCGCTGAAGATGGAATGAAATGATTTTTAATTGCATGATTAAGAAATGTTTTTAAGTCATCATAAAAGTTATTAACATTTAACAAACTGATGGGTTTTTTATGGATATTCAAATGGGCCCAAAAAGCAAATGTAATTAGCGCCTCTAAAGTTGTAAGGTATCCTAGTAAGAAAATGAAAGCATCAACATGATTTAACATTTCAGATATTCTTTCTTGCATACCTGAGATAACTAACTCTTCTCCAGTTGGTACGTCTGGTAGACATCTTAAAGGTTTTAAGGCTTTTAGAATGATGCCTAACACTTGGCTTCCTCGAATGAAAGCAACTTTAGAGATAAGTTTTGATAACCTTCAGTCATCTCCTCCATATACAAGATGGAGTTTCGTCTCTGCTACAACATGACCAAGATCTATGGTCGCCTAAACAAACTCCTTATACTTTCCATAGTAAAATCTAGAAAGCACACAAATGTTCTTTAGTTGTTTGCTTGAAGTTGCTACCATTAGAAAAATTCTAAAAAGAAAGAATTTGTGAGTGCTTGAAAAGGATAGATCCCAAATGGGGTGTGATTTATAAAATCAGAGCAATTTTCTTAGGTGAAATTTTACATGTAAAAGCTCTTTAAGATGATCGAAAATGAAACTTCTCATGAGGTATTCATGACAAGTATAAAAATTTGGTGAGCTAAAGAACAATTGTCAAATCACACACAATTAAAAATAATGCAATGCATTCTATTCAAAACATAGGGAAAAGGAAAAAAAATCAAATAATTCAAACGATAAAGTAACAGTAAATCAAATTCACAAAAAGTTAAAATGAAAAGGCTCAATTAAAATTTGGTGGATCACTTAAATTGATTTCGGTATCTGCTTCACGTGATTGGTATTCCAGATATGGTTTCAATCTTTGACCATTAACTTTAAATGTGGCATCATAATGCTCAATTTCTATTGCTCTATATGGATACATATTTTTTTACAACAAATGGACCATTCCATATTGCCTTTAACTTTCCTGAAAATAAATAAAGACGAGAATTATAAAGCAACACTTGTTAACCAATTTCAAATGTTTTCCGAAAAATTCTTTTGTCATGAAAAAAATTGGTTCTTGCCTTAATAATTCTAGAATTCTCATATGCATCATTTCTTAATTTCTCAAGTTCATTTAATTGCAATTTACGCACATTACCAGCATTATCAAGATTTGAATTAAAAACTTTAATAGCCTAAAATGATTTTTGTTCAAGTTTAACTAGTAAGTGGCAAGATTTTCTATAAACAAGCTGATAGAGTGACATTCCTAAAGATGTTTTAAAAGCAGTACGATATGCCCAAAGTGCATCATTTAGTTGAAGAGACCAATCTTTGTGTGTAATTATATATTTTTTCATTAAGGACTCAAATGGCTTATTGCAAAAATGCTTACCTCTATCACTGATAATGGCTCGCGGTATTTCGAATATGTTCAAAAGATTTTCTTTTAAAAAGCAGATCACAATCTTGTGATCATTGTGCTGACAAGAAATTGCCTCGATCCATTTTGAAACATAATCAACAGCAACCAAAATGTATACAAATCCAAATGATGATGAAAAAAGGCCCATAAAATCAATTCCTCAACAATCGAATATTTCAATGACGAGGATGAGGTTTAAAGGCATCATGTTTCGCTTTGAAATAGACCATACTATTTGACAATTCTTACACACTTTACATAATACAAGTGAATCTTTAAATAATGTAGGCCAATAAAATCCATACAGTAATATTTTTGCAACTGTCTTTTTTGAAGAAAAATGGCCACCCATCCTTCAGAATGACAAAATTGAATGACCCTACTTACCTCGTCGTCTGGTATGTATCTTCAAAAAATTTGATCAGAGCAGTACCTGAACAGGTATGGATCATCCCAGCAAAAGCTTCTCACTTCTGTTAAGAATTTCTTCTTGTCCTGAGAACTCCAGTCACATGACATTTCACATGTTGCAAGATAATTAACAATATTAGCATACCAAGGCATTAAGTTTATAGAAAATAATCATTGATGGGTGTTGATGGGTTTTGTTTCAATTGAAGACTCATTCGTAAGTCTTGAAAGATGATCTGCAATAACATTTTCAACGCCTTTTTTATCCTTGATTGCCAAGTTAAATTCTTGAAGTAGCAAAATCCATCATATCAACCTTGGTTTAGCATCCTATTTTGACATTAAATATCTCACAGCAGCATGATCAGAATAAACAATAGTGGATGAACTAATTAAATACGAACAAAATTTATTCAATGCAAATATTACAGCAAGCTGTTCGTTCAGTTGTAGTGTAATTCATTTGAGCACTATTCAAAGTTCTACTTGTATAATAGATGACAAAGGGCTTACATTCCTTTCTTTGACCCAGAACGACACCAACAACATAATCACTAGCATCACACATAGGTCAAAAGGTAAAGACCAATAAAGGGATTGCATTATCGAGGTTGATGTTAAAAGAGTAGTTATTTTTTCAAAAGCTTGTTGACAATCTTTAGTCCATTCCAAATGCGTGTCTTTTATTAGGAGGTTGCAAAGTGGTCTAGATATGACACTAAAGTCTTTTATTAACTTCCTATAAAATCCTGCATGTCCTAAAATGGAACGGACTTCTCTAATTGTCTTTGGTGAGGGTAATTTTGAAATGACTTCAACTTTGGCTTTGTCAACTTCAATTCATTTTTAAGACACAACATGGCCTAAGACAATTCCAAAAGTGGTCATGAAATGGCATTTTCCCAATTTAAAACTAGTCCTTTTTCTTTGCACCTTTTAAAATTTTTTTCTAGATTATTAAGACCTATATCAAAAGAATTACCGAATATAGTTAAATCATCCATAAAAACTTCAAGACAATTTTCAACCATGTCACTAAAAATGCTTAGCATGCACCTTTGAAATATTGTAGGAGCATTACAAAGTCCAAAAGACATTCTCCTAAATGCAAATGTTCCAAATGGGTATGTGAATGTGGTTTTTTCCTGGTCTTCTAAGGCTATAGGGATTTTATAATAGCCAGAGTAACTATCAAACAAGTAGTAGTAGGGATGTTCAGCCACTCTTTCGAGAATTTGGTCTAAAAATGGCAGGGGAAAATGATATTTTCTAGTGGCATCATTTAATTTTCTGTAATTAATGCACATTCGCCAACTGGATGGAATTTGTGTTAGGATTGGTTCACCATTTTCATTTTTTACAACAATTATTCCAGATTTTTTTGGTACTACTTGTGTTGGACTTACTCATTTACTATCAGAGATAGGATAGATAATTAATACATCTAGTAGTTTAAAGACCTTATTTTTTACCACTTCTTTCATATGAGGGTTTAGTCTGCTTTGTGGTTGATGGGTTGTTTTGATATTTTCCTCTAAGTGTATTCAGTGTGTGCAAATTAAAGGATTAATGCTTTTTATGTCTTTTAAGGTCCAACCAAATGCAGTTTTATGCCTTTCTAATACAGACAACAACTTACCTTCTTGATCATGCGTGACTTGGGAAGAAATTACCACCGGATATGTCTGCTGCTCTCCAAGATAGGCATACTTCAATTTTCTGGTAGCGCTTTAATTCGAGCTCTGGTGCTTCAACTTCGTTTGGTTTTTCAGGTTGTACCGTATCTTCAAAGTTCGATTGGTCATTGTCACATGTAGGTACCTGCATAGAATCAAGTGTAGGGCGTATGTTAGTAGTATCACAATCTAATTCCTTATTTGATTCAAAAGAACCAGTAAAATAAATTTCTGCAGAGTTTGTAAAATTCTCATCCTGAATGTATTCCCCAATGATTGGCTCTATGAGATCAATCTCCTCATTCTCATTATCATCATCTTCTTGGTGGTGAGGGTGTTTATACATGTTGAATACATTGAGTTCCAATGTTATATTGCCGAAAGATAAATTCATTACTCTATTCCTGCAATTAATCCAAGCATTAGCAACAGCTAAAGATGGTCGACCCAATATAATAGGAATTTGTTTGTATTCATTAGCAATTGGTTCCATTTCTAAAACAATAAAATCCATGGGGTATATGAATTTATCAACTTAGACTAATACATCTTCAATTATTCCTCTTGGAACTTTAATCGATCTATCAGCAAGTAAATGAGTGGTAGAAGTTAGTTTTAACTCATCGAGATTGAGTTGTTGGTACACTGAGTAAGAAACAAATTAACACTAGCATCAAAATCAAGTAAAACATGTCCAATTTTGTGATCCCTAATAGTGCAAGAAATAGTTGGACTACCAGGATCCTTGTATTTCAAAGCACTATTGGTTGAGAGAATTGAACTTATCTGTTCTGCTAGAAAAGCTCTCTTTTGCACTTTATGTTTTCTTTTCACCGTGCACAAATCTTTTAAAGATTTAACATAAGAAGACACCTATTTAATGACATCCAACAAAGGAATATTGACCTTTATTTGTTTAAAAACTTCATAAATTTCAAGACTGTGGTTTGATTTCTTTGGCTTAATCAATGCTTGAGGAAATGAGGGTACATGAGGAGAGTTGGTTATTTCTTCATAGGTTAAAGGTTCGACAGACTCTTCCCTATTTTATGAAATTGAATCTTTACTAGTTTCAGGAGGGTCCACAATGTGTTTTTCGACCACTTTACCACCACGAATGGTTATAACCAATTTGACTTGACTCATATCTTGGTTTCCTAAATTTTCCATTTGAGGATATTGTTGACTCTTGGGGTTTGGTTCAGGTTGAGCAGGAAACTTTCTTTTTTCATGCATTGTCGGAACAAATGTAAGTTTGGAGATAGTTTCTGTCAAATTGGTTAAGATTTGCATCGTTTGGTTATTGATTGACTTTTGTTTTTCAATAAACGAATGCAATGGGTCTTCTAGAGTTTTTCTTGTTGGTGGGACATATGGTGGGTAACTCTGAAGGTTTTGGAAAATTTGATATGGAGGAATTGATTGTGAAGGTTGTGCATGATTGTCATTTCTGCAATTAAAATTTGGGTGGTTTCTCCAACCAGAGTTGTAAGTTTGGGAGTATGGATTTGGATTTGGCCTTTTGAAATTGTCAACGACATTAACTTGTTCATGCAAACTTTCTCTCAAAGCTGGCAAAGTTGGACAGTCCTGCGTAAAATGGTCACTAGAATCGCAAACATAACATGAAATATAGTGAACAAACTTTACATGATCATTCTTTTTCAATTCTAATGCTTCGACTTTTCTAGCCAATGATGCAAATTTAACTTGAAAATCATGGTCTTCCTTAAGGTTATGCATGCCTCCACCAAATGGAGATAACTGAGGTTTACTTGATGACTTATAAGAGCCAACTGTATCCCAGTGTTACGCATTCTCTGCTATATAGTCAAGATAGTCTAATGCATCTTCAGGACTTTTATCCCTAAACTCACCATTACACATCATTTTAACGACTTGTCTACCTTGGGATGTTAATCCCTTGTAGAAATAAGACACTAATCTCTATGTTTCAAAACCATGGTATGGGCAAATGTTAAGTAGTTCTTTAAAACTATCTCAACATTGGTAGAGAGTTTCTCTTGGTTTTTGAGTGAAAGTGGTGATTTGTCTTTTGAAAGAATTTGTTCTGTGGGGTGGGAAGAATTGTTTCAAAAATTATGTTTGCATTTCATCCCAAGTTCTGATGGATCTTGACATAAGATTTTGTAGCCAAGTTTTACCTTTATCCTTTAGTGAGAAAGGAAAAAAACTTAAGCCTGATTATATTCATGCTACAATTTTGATCAGTACATGTGTTACAGACTTCCTCAAATTCCCTTAAATGCAAATATGAATTTTCAGACTCCAAACCATGAAAAGTAGGAAGAAATTGAATGATACCAAGTTTGAAATTAAAATGTGATGCATTAGGAGGGAAAACTATGCATGATGGTGATCTTGTTCTATTAAGATGCATGAAGTCTCTAAGAGTCCTAGGCTGTTCATGAAGATTTTGCAAGGCTTGGTCATTTTCATGCTTCGAAATATTTTCAGCTCCTATGTCAGTCATATCTAAGGGTGGTGAAGGTGATTTTTTAATTAATCTACCACTATTTGTATGAGACCAACGCCGCATGCAATGCTAATAATGCGTGCCAAACCAACAATGCATAAAACACTAAATGAAAATTGCAAAAAATAAAAATAAACTGAAAATTAAATAAGCAAAAATACAAAATAAAAATAAACAAATTGAAAATAAATAAAATCAATAAATTAGGTGGTGAAACCAGCCATAAACAAAGAAATTAAAAGAAACAGTTTAGGTGGTATTTTAAAACCAGACATATAATAAAACATAAAATTAAATAAATTAATGTACAAGAATAAATAAACTGAAATTAAAATGATAGACGGTAGAACCGACCCTATAAACAAAAATATATAAATTAAAAAAAATTTAAATAACAGTTAGGTGATAGAACCGACCATTTAAAATAAATGCGTAAAGTAAATTGCAGAAATTTAAAGAAATAAATTTGATTTGGGGATTGATTTGCAAAGGTTTCTAGGCTAAAATAAAGTTTCTCATAAATTTTATAGATAATGTTAAAGTTTGAAAAGAGGAGGGGTGCTAACTAAAGTATTGCGAAAATAAATGCGTAAAGTAAATTGCAGAAATTTAAAGAAATAAATTTGATTTGGAGACTGATTTGCAAAGGTTTCTAGGCTAAAATAAAGTTTCTCATAAATTTTATAGATAATGTTAAAGTTTGAAAAGAGGAGGGGTGCTAACTAAAGTATTGCGAAAAGAGAATAAAATAGGATCACGGAAAGATAGCAAAGACAAAAGAATAAAAATAAAATAAAAATAAGTAAAGATAAACTAATAGCAAATTTAGAAAACTCCCTGAGAGCGGCGCCAAAAACTTCACACGACTCAAAAGTGTATTACTCCCAAGTATAAGAGTGTCTAGTTATAATATAACCCGGTGAGTTCGGGGTTGAACCACAGAAAATTTTAAAATCTAGTTGTAAATTTGTTAAACAAAGAAAATTAATTGTGGGGAAAATAAATTATTTGAAAACAATTTAAAAACACGCTAAGGTTATGGGATCCACTCTCAATATTCAAACTATAATTTTAATGCTCTCTCATTTATATTTTGCCTCACTTTTACCAGTTAATTATTATATCATTTAATTCTACGTGTGTGGATAAATATGGAATAAAGTACCTAATGTGCCATACTATGTTAATGTGTTGACATTATGTCAAAATACCATGTAGATCCAAAGAAATTTACAAATTAACATGACATAAAAATAGCTAGAAAAGAATAAAATAAACTTAAAAACTCATTTGAGAAAATAATAATAATTAATAGTTTGAAACATTGAGTTTCACCCTTCACCTCAGCTTAATAAAATTAGTCACACATTTTGAAAGAAAACACAACACTCTTTTAATTTGATAAACTTTTGAAATATATTACAAAGAAAATTAATACGGATGGAAACAAGAAAAGAAAAGAAAGAAAGAAATTCTTCAACTACACCCTTAGCTATCACTCTCTCTTAGAACTCGGCTCCCTCCTCTATTGGGCTCTCCCTGCATTTGCTTGCCCTTTTATAGGCAAGGAATGCATTATCTTTATTTTATTATATATATATATATATATATATATATATATATATGTACATTGAAATGTGTAATGGTCAAGTGCGCATGATGGCCACTTGACCATCACGAGAAACCAAATTGCTTGGTTTTTGTTCTTTTTCATTTTTTATTCATTTTTATTTTATTTATTTATTTACATCTCCTCAATAATGCTTCCAAATTGCTCCAGCAGTCCTTCTTTGCTCCCGCTTTCAATTCCAATTTATTCCTGAAAAGTATTTATAAGATACAAATTAACATATTACAAATTAATTTAACACAAAAAATTATTTGGGGAGCATTCATATAATTTATAAGTTATGCGTGCATTAATCAACACTTTAAGTGAAAAACTAAAAATTTCATCCTTATTACACGCACACTTTTTAGTGTTAATCAAATACGCTAATTTAATAAAGGAGTATCCATAATAATAATAATGGGAGGTCGTCAATTTTCCTCTATTCAAATCAATATTTACTAATTACTTTAGTATTATTTAAATAATAGTGAATAATTTTTAATTATGTAATTTTATAATATTATTCTTATTTTTAAATAAAATTTTATTCGTATTTATTATAAATTAAATGAATTATATAAATACGAATTAAAATAAAAAATTTAAGTACTAAAAATAAATAAAAAAGGTTTCAATTTAAATAAAAAATTAATTATCAAATATTTTCTTGTACTTTTTGTTATTTTTAAATATTTTTCTTATAATGAATGCACATATTATAGCCCCAAGATAAGTTATTAAGAAAATAACTCATTTACCCCTCTTTTGTTTTAAATTTTTTTGGTGACGAGAGAGTTTCTAGATATGATAAAATTAATAAGAAATAAATGATATATATTAGTTCCAATAGAAAAAAATTATCAACCTCCTTAATAATATAAGTGACAAAATAACAAAAGGAAAAAGAGATAAATTGCATGTTCATTCTTCTTTTAGATTCTTTTCTTCTCAACTTTCTATTTAAACTCTCTTACATTCTTTACTTCTCAACTTTCTTACATTTTTTACTTCTCAACTTTCTATTTAAACTCTTTTAAATTCTTTTCTTCAAACTCTTTTAGATTCTTTACTTTTCAACTTTCTATTGAAACTCTCTTACATTCTTTACTTCTCAACTTTCTATTTAAACTCTCTTACATCCTGTACTTCTCAACTTTCTATTACATTCATTATTCAATTTATAATTTTCATACCTTAAATCATAAAATTTAATTCAAGTCTCTTCCCCTTTCTCATCTTTGCATACGCAGCACAATCTTTTTAGCTCTCCTCTCTTCGCAAGTAAGTAAAATCTCAGTTCATCGCATCATCTCACGGTTTGTTTTCATACTTTGCTTTCTCCAAATTGCCCTTGCCTTTTCCTCTCAATCTTAATTTCTTTTTTCTTTTTAACTTTAGACTCGATTTTCTTTACCTCGGTTTGTTAATTTTATCGGATGTAATGCATAATCATGGGAGACCCAATTAAGGCTTAGGAGGGGGTTCAGCCCCGTCTGGGCCATTAATTTTTTGTTTTAAATGTACTCCAAGCCCTTTCTAAAAGAATTAAATAAAAAAAATTTAGACACATTTTTCATGTAACAAAAAATTTATAGTTCAACGGTAAGAGTGTTATTTAATAATTTTAAAGTCCAGATTTAAATCTCAATAGCCACATTATTTTATTTTTTAAATATTTTGCGAAAACTATTTAGAAAAATGATACTTTCATGTATTTAAAATAAATTTTTTATTACTATTATTATTTAAAATTTAAAAGAAAGTAATGAAATTTGAGTTTATGAGACTTAAAATGTATTCGTGTGAACATTTAAAAAAAACCCAAATTAAATAATTTTTTAAACTAAGCCCCCCATGCTTGCTATTGTTCATAATTGATCGTCGTCATTTTCTTTTTCAATAATTTCATAAAACAAGCAGAATTAAATTAAAATATATACCAACACAATTAATTAATTAACTGATGTTGTTTAGATTTTGTGCTTGGTTATATATCAATTCATCATATTTTTATTAAGATTATAAATTTAACTATATTGTCGGGGTCTGAATGATTTTTATTTTTAATTTTTAATGAATTTATTCATGTTCGGTTGGATAATATTTAAAGTACTAACAAATATAAGTTTTAATGGAGTGAAATTGTAAGGGTAGGGTAACTAAATTTTGTTTCTTATTGTTTAATGGTAAAAACTGAATTCAAAGTGAAGTGTGATATGGTAAATGCATTGCAGGTAAATTGAAATCTTTTTTATGATGGGAGGAAGGGTGATTGATGTCGATTCGATGCCTACTTCTCCATCTAATGCACAGGGCCGGCTTTACAGTATTAGGGGCCTTAGGCGAACTCTTTTTTTTTTGTGAGACCTCTTTTTATTTAGTAATTTCAATACTCAATTAAACAATAAAGAACTGAAAATTCATTTCAATTTTAATTCTTGAATTTCAACAAATAATCAAGAAGATTCTAAAATTTTTCAAAAAAAAAATCTAAAATTTACCATTAGAAATTATACAAAAAGAAGAAAACGAATAAATGAGAACAATACTATTTTCAAATAGAATATTTAGAATGGTAGCACATAAAAAGTTGAGATCATGAATTGATGGTTAGATAATGGATATGGACTTTGTATTTCAAGTAACTAATTTTTTCTTTTTCTTTTTTGAATGAACTAATGCATGTAATAATCTTAATTGTAGAGAAGAGAGCAAGAAATTTTTCATCTATAATTTTCTAGATTATAAGATTTTTAGTAGAAATTAAAAGGAATACTCAAAGTCAAAGATTCTAATGTTGAATAATTGAGCTTTTTTAAGAAGTTGAAAAGATAAAAAAATTTACTTATTTTTATTAGAAAAACTAATAATGAATAAATTAATGGTTAGACAATATTATTAATTATATCTCTTTAACAATAAGATAACCAATTATAGGTTTTTATATAAAAATAATAATTATTAATTATAGGATAATTATTAATTAGAGATATGTCTAATAGGCTTTTCTACCACACATAATTTTTTTAAAAGATTTTATTAATTAGAGAATTATTACTAATACTAAAAAATTGAGGCCTTTTTAAAATTTGAGGCCTTAGGCGACCGCCTTGTTCGCCTATACTTAAAGCCACCCATGCTAATGCAGAGCGCACTTTGGTTTTAGTTGGCCTTACTGGCAATGGCAAAAGTGCGATGGGCAATAGTATTCTCGAAAGAAGAGCCTCCAAGTCGAAGGCTGGCTCGTCTAGGGTTACTAAAACATGTGAAATGCAGAGAACCGTGCTCAAAGATGGCCAAGTTGTTAATGTCATTGATACTCCTGGTAATTTACTAATATTGGTGCCCAGATATTCCATTCCATGCTTGTTGATGTTGTAGTGGTAAGTAGATTGATGTTATGAGCCATTGTAGGACTTTTTGATTCTTCCGCTGACTCTGAGTTTGTCAGCAAGGAAATTGTCAAATGTATTGGCATGGCCAAGGAAGGGATCCATGCAGTCCTTGTAGTTTTCTCTGTTAGAAACCGTTTTTCTGAAGAGGAAGGAGCTGCAATACACAGTTTGGAGTCCTTGTTCGGGAAAATTTTTTTTGACTATAGGATTGTTGTTTTCACTCGAGGGGATGAACTTGAAGATAATGACGAAACATTAGAAGATTACTTGGGTCCTGAGTGTCCAAAGCCTTTAAAGGTTTGTTTATGAAAGGCAATAGTTTTCGATAATTTTATTAGTCATTTTGATCAAGTTGTCTTTCTTTGGTTATTTTCTGAAGTTTTAGACTCCTTTAAGGTTGGAATATTGGAAGTTTAGTATGAATATAATGTAAGAATTTGCCTAGTAAAGAGGCAGCTACTGCTTTGTAGCCACTAATTTTGATTGGGTCAGTGCTTTTCACTGGAATTTATGCAGACAATTATTATTATTATTATTATTATTTTCTATTATACGGAATGCTGATTACCTTTTAGGATCTTTAAATTTGATGGACGTAAAAGGTTATTGTAAGTTGTCAAACCATAAGGAGAATGGAATTGATTATTAAAATTTGATTATGGCTTGTCCTTAAATAGTTTTTGAGGATGCAAAATATTAAGTACTAACGATCACAATAAAAACAAATTTTGTCAGCTGATCATTTTTCCATTATTTTAGGAAATCCTTCAACTATGCGATAATAGGCGCGTGCTTTTTGATAACAAGACTAAGGATGCGGCGAAGAGAACTGAGTAGGTTGGGAAGCTTCTTTCTCTGGTTAACTCTGTGATCTTGCAGAATGGTGGGCAACCATATACAAACGAAATCTTTATCGAGTTGAAGGTGTCTTCATTACTATCGTGATAGACTTCTGTGCTGCTTCTTTCTGAATATGTCATGACAATGTCTCCTTTTCTTTTTTTTTCTACTCAGAAAGGGGCTACTAAACTCCATGATCAACAAGTTGAGGTTGATTCTCTCAAGGGATATTCAAAATGAGAAATTTCAGAGTTGAAGGAGCAGATGAAAAAAACATATGAAGATAAACTCAAACGAAGTATTTAAATGGTATTCTTTATGGTCTTTGTTTTCACATCAAAATATGACATGCATATGCGTTCATTTCGTAGATCGGGTAATCATTGCTAAAACTGTGTAATTAAAAAATACCTATAAAGCGTACAAGTACCTGTAATGATATTCTAAATTGTGAGACTTGGAGGTGGTAAAGACTGCCGCTATGTCCTTACCCCTAGATTGTTGGAGATTGCCATATGAAAAGAGGCCTTATCTTGCTAGTTGATGTGGACAAATATGTTATTACGTTATCTGTTCACTGATTGTGTTTTGATGGCTGTAACATGTTGTTCTTACCTTGAAGATTGTTTGACTGTCGTGTTCTGTTTTGTTTCTTGATGAAATGTTCTAATGATTGTTCACTGATTCTGTTTTGTTTGTTCATCATGACTTGCACTTAGGAATGGATTCTGCACTTGTTTAGTCATCAATCTTTAGAACATTTCTTGTAATACTGTAGATCCTGTTTTGTTGCTAGGAATTATGCACTCCTGAATCTGTGGGAACAATTGAAATGTTATAACTTATAGGCAAGTTATGTCATAATCTAAATTTGTTAAAAACTGAATACCCACATTCAAAATAATTTTTTATGAAAAATATAGTTAGGCACATGGAACCAAATAAAAAAGCGGCGTAGTTTTGATTTTCCTTTCCACAGTTATTATTTATAGCAAGGCGGTAGAATGATCCGGCATTAAGCCTGATCCTATTCAACAATAATCTGGATTTGCTGTAACATTTTGTGTAATAACTATATGTCTAAGGTGTTAATCTGTTTCACTCTCCACATTCCTTTTATCATAAATTGTAGATTCTTTAGTGAAAAGTTTAGTAGATTCTTTAATGCCTTATATTTTGCGTTTATCTGTTTATTTTTTTAAGTTTTTGTTTCTACCATTTATCAATGATTGAAAGAGTGGAATTGATTGATGTAAAAAAGTTTTGCCAAGTATGATGAACTTAGCAACTCCCTTTGCAATTAGATTAAACTAAATTAACACTTAAGAATTTTCTTCTCTTAAGTTGGAGTTTTATATTACCACTACCCAATCTTTTTTTGTTTTAGGCTGCTACTCCAGGGCTTAGCGGCATGTTTTCTGGCTGATATTGATGCTTTTTTGATAGGTTGAGTCTAAGCTCAAAGAGACAACAACTAGGCTCGAATAACAATTGGCAGAGGAGCATCTTGCTCGATTAAAGGCAGAAGGGGCTGCACAATTAGCTCAAATGAAGTCAAATGACGAAATTTTTATGCTTAGGGAGAAACTTGAAAGAGCTCAGAGGGAGACTGAGGAGCTCCGGAACGGAGTCCAAAACCGCGGTGTCCCATTCTTTGACCTAGTTACCTGCAGGCTCTATGTGCCATTGGCTTGAAAATCACCTAAAGTATATTTTTTCTGTCTCCTCTTCCTCTTCAGATAATATTTGAACTTTATACCGCATTTATTCTCGGTGTTTTACTACAATCAAGAAGCTTATATCCTGTATTATGTAAATGTTCATTGTCCAGTCTTGAGGGCGGTCTTAAGATAGTTTTATATGGAAAAACTATATTGACATCAAATGAAGTTTCTTTTATAGAGTCGTCTTGAATCTTTTCTTACACGGTGAATCCAAAGAGATGTGATTCCTTTTCTCCTCATTGAGCTCTTAACGAACACTATATTGTTTTCACATTTGCAGCAGATGCCCTTCTAACAATCATGACTTTCCTAAAAATTTCAAACAGACTAATAGATTAATCCTAATGTCCAAGAGACTTGCAATAGACCTACCAAGCCTATGACCCTTCTTTGATTCACACCAAAACTTCAACCAGCTCATAGCCTAGATTTATCAAGTACAATATTTATTTATGCATATCTGACACAATCTTTATTTACCTTATACACAATGAAAATCCTTCGACATCATACAACATCTGTTTTATAGATATTAAGTTTCAGCATAATAACTGGTCTCCCTATTAGTAATATGCCCTAAAGGCCAATCGAATGGTGTTTGTTTGTTTAGGAAATTATTGTATTTGAATAGCATTTTAATATTTATAAAATGGCAAAGTTATCAACATTCATAAATTAATTTAATAAATATAGTCCAAGAAGTAAAATAGTTAAGAAACACATTCTCGAGTTTGTCGAGAATATGAAACGTACATCCTTTGTACTATACTTCTAAAATAGTTCCTAGTGGTGGATTTATGATTGGACATTATAAATTCCTATAAACACTAGTATGTGTTATGACTCCTTATGGTATGTGATACTAAAATGGATGGTGAGTTTCATATCATTGACATGAGATGTCAAGTCAAACACATAGGTACTTGTTGAGAGAACGAGTTTACTGAACTTGACTAAATATAGTAAGCCATATGGTTTTGAGTGTTAATGGCTTATTATACATTGTATTAGACACTATGTTTAGTAATGGTCTTTAGACCTGAGGCATAACAGATGTCTTATACATAGACATCTTTGATATGTGAAAGCATAATGATTGATTCCTAATCAAGGAAGAGATCTAGCAATAGCTGTCATGGTTAGCTATGTATGGAGACAAGTGTATGACCAATATAGAATTCATCACTTTGTAATATACGAAAGGATGTCCCTGTGAGATAATATGAATTGGCATGAGAAATCCTTGGTCAGGGTGAAATATGTTTGAAGGAGTTCAAATTATATTTTCATGCCAAGATTCATTTAGTCTTATTTTGAGATAAAGCATAACTGTTTAACATAATAAACCATAAGCCGTGCTTTTCTTTGGACATGGATGATGAAGAGACCAAGACATAGAGATACAATGGAATAGGTTTTATAGATCCAACCATTCTTGTTATTTGGATAGTTGTGAAATACTACTAAGTATCACTCATGACTTGTAGAAACCTTAAGATTAGTATTGGTAAAGCGTATTAGCGATGCATCTTAAGGTCATGAGAGAAGTTCTATTTGATGACTAAAGAGTTTAGCATCATTTAATGAATAAAAAGTTATCATTAAAATAGTTCTACTACCTTATAACAAAGAACTTAAAAGGTCACACACCAGATAGAAATGAAAAAGGAGTAACTCGAAAATGAGAAGTTAAATTTCCTAATTATAGGAAAATCGATATTTATATTATAATTCATTAAGAATGAATGAATATATATATATATATATCTTAAATATGATTTATGATAGAAATTTAGATTTCCATAAATAGTTTAAGGAACAAAATAAATTTCATAAATCCTCAATTAAACATTATGTAATATCGAGCGCGTAAAATGACCATTTTGGACATGTTCCAGTTCATATATGATTATGGACTTGTAGACCAATTTTGGGTTTAGAATTTTAGGCTTTTACTGGATCTAATATGGATTAAGAGAAAGCATTAGAACATGCACAAAAGAAGCCCAAATTTAACCATTTGATTTGATCAAAATGGGATTAATTAATTAAAGACAAAATTAATTAATTTAGCTATTTATTTATTTGACTAAATAAATTATTGAAGATCACATTCAATAAATAATGGCTTAGGGGGTGGGTTTAGCACATGATAATGTTTGGTGCCATTATTGAAGATAATGGTGGCTTTATTTGGTGGAATGAATCATCATGAACTAGCATTCATGTTTATTCATTATCTCTCTCATTTCTAAACGAAATTTCGTGATTCCAAATCCTATGAACTCCTAGAACATTTCTAAGTGTAGACTAATTAGAGGTATCACAATTGGGGTGCTTTAAGGATCTGAAATCGTGGCAAAACAGAAGCTGTTCGTGTTTTCTGGACAGTGTTCGTAGCTTGCTGTTTTCAGTCATTTTCTCCTACTTCACGAAGTCATTTTTGAAACTACAAGTGAGGTAATTAAACGTCAATCTTTTTTCTTGATTTTTGTTTTTGAATGAAGCCGATCCGAGGTTTCTAGAGCTTCCGCCATCCGTTTTAATTTTACTACGCAAAAGTTGCGATTTTTAGGAACCTCATGGACAAATGTTGTCCTTCACTCCCAAGGAGAAGAAGCCATTGATAAGTCAGCGTAAGAAATTAGGTTACACATAAACTCATCCAGTTTCATATATTGCTGGTTTCAAAAATAGGTATCAAGTAGCACACACATTCAGTAGATAATGATGGTCTGATCGTAGATCTCGTACTGAGGTGCCACAAGCTTGATCTCCAGCATCTAGCTTACCTGCAAACGGGAAAAACATTGATGCACCCACAACACGAGCTCGTGGAAATGAAATGTGATGGGAGAATCACTTACCCGAGATGGAGTATCTTCTTGTCCGGGTGAGAGTAAGCAGTGCCGCCACCCTCGATGATAGCAGGGCTGAAGAAATTTCGAGAAGCTAATGCATGGATTGCATTCAGCTCTTGCCCAGCCACTGTGTTTGCTCGCTGAAACCTATCCATTTCTGCTATCTGAGTTTCAGAAACCATGAAATTTTAATAACGTTCAGAAACTTTGGGAGAGGGAGAGATAAATTCATTATACTTGCGAAAGACTGATTTGCATACCTTTGATCGGAAACACACACTTTCTTTTTCCAGTTCAATCTCCTATGAAAATGAAAATGTTAAAGAGTTCCATAAAAGCTTGGAAGAAAACGAAAAAAAGGCTAAACAGAATTTAATGAATTTTAATTATTACCCTTTTCTGCAAGACCTCAATTTCAGCTAGCAGCATTTCATGTTGTTGCACAAAACAGGAAATAGACAAAGCAACAAATTATTTTCAAATTGACATAAATTTCATATACTGAACGTATATTGATAAAGTTTATGCAATGTATTATTGCAAAACAATCGTGTGTTGCTCAAATTCAAATTTTTTTTTTTTG